>OY740768.1:91873545-92007046 GCA_963513935.1 Aphrophora alni
ATTAGGCTTCAGTACTATTTGATTATGCTAGATAGAACAATATTTATTTATATATAATCAAAATCTAATATTTATTAAACTTGAAGACCTATAAAATATATCCGTAGAAAATAATTTATCTAGCTTCACTTAATATGTGATTTTACTAGATAGAACAATATTTATATAAAACTTGAAGAACTATGTGATATATCTATAGAAGAAAATGTAGTTAGCTTGACGTTCTATGTGATTGTAAGGGAAGGAATAACATTTATTTTGATGTAATAAATGGTACTATTTAATAATCTTGAAGAACTATGTAATTGTATGAGATAGAATAACATTTTTTTTATATATCTTAAAAAAGTACTATTAATAAACTTGATGAACTATGATATATATGTATATATTTAAAATAATATATTTATATTTGTAGTATTTGATGCTTGTAATTATTTAATAATTATGGTTACGAGACTGCATAGAAGACAATTAGATGAGACTTGTAGTAGTCCCACATTATTTAATAATGACTCCGGATTTTGCCATGTCCAGTAATAATGACAACAACGTGTCTCGGTGACTTCTAGTTAAACCGGAACTTGTACCTTTGTCAGCGCAGGATCTTGTCCTGAGAGAAGACTTTTTCACAGTTTCTGGCCAGAAAATCATCTACATAGTTTGATGTGCTCTTCCATGGCAGATTATTTTTTTATCTCCAATTATGCTCCTTACGTGTGTTTTTGATTTCCATAATTAGTTGATTTGTTATATTATTTTGTTTTAATTTGTTGTTGTTTTTATTTTAAGGATATATTTTAATTGCAAAAATTGATATATTTTAATCCTTAAATACGATACACAAGCTTGTCGTTTTTCAAAATTCTTATAAATACAACATTTTACCTATCACAAAACTAGCATTTTTATCAACAATTACACAAATTATAATCTGTATTTTATTACAATTTATTACATACCGTAGCAACACAATATCTTGGGCAGAATTTTGCCTCTGTATATTGGATATTAAATACAACAAAACTTACAATACAAGTAGTATTTCTCAAAACGTCAAGATTTAATATAAAACAAATAGAGTAAATATCATTTCAAGTATTCGTGTTACGTGTATAAAGTGTATATCATGAAACTTGATTATGATCCACTCTTAAACAAAATATAAAACTCTATAATTAAACTAAATTTAAATTTAACCTTATTTTCGTAGGAGGAGATATAATATAGGCCTATCACTTTATACCTTGAAGATTAAACATATGGCATAAAGTTATACTTTCATAATTTTTATATTTTGTGAAATAAAATAACTTCAATACATACTATTTTAATGTATTATTTTTAATCGTTTATCGCTCTTTGTGTTCCATAAAACCATTGGAATTGTTTTGTAGAAATAATATTATTTGTCTTCCTTGTAATATTAGTAATATATTTGTAATTGAAATGTATTTGTCATATACCAATTTGGAGAGAATATAAAATACATATCGTATAATTTATATGTGTACCCTTATCACCAATAAAAAAATACTACCGTACTTCAAACATAGACGTAACTAAATAGAGACACAAACTGTTATAACCAGACAATACGAAAGGAAAGCCAAGTAAAAGCATGTAAAAAGACGATCGTGAAAACAACAATCCCCAGTATAACTTAATTCTCTTTCCTTGGAAGTAGTAAGACTATAGTTATTGCATGACTTTCTCAAATGTATTTTTCTTACTTCAAGAGTTAATATGAAATATGAAAATCCCATCAAATATGAAATGAAATATTTTGGATAGGGAAAACTAGAGGTCATAAATGTGTATTCTCAGATAGTTGTTTGTCTTATGTTAGTTTTTTTTTTTTTTTTTTTTTTTTTTTTTTTTTTTTTTTTTTATATATATATATAAACCATTTCCTATAAAAGACACATCTATGAATATACATTTAGAAAAAATTCAGTTCTTATATCTAATCTTCCGACATTGTTTAATAATTACTGGGTTTAATAATTCCAACTGGGTTTCACAACGCCTTCTTACTTAAAACGTCTACCATTTTAATATTTAGGTAAATAGATGTGTTCTACGAGTTGGATTGGAAATTATATTTATATATTATTAAAAAATTACATAGGCTTCTGAAGGATTTATCTATTTAATATTCACCAATTCCATCCATACGTCAGTCCATCTATCATTAGAAGATGTGCCTAGTAAAATTTGTTGTTATAATTTTTTTTTTCGCGAAAATAATCCCAAATTTGTTTCTTAAATGGCTCAATGTTTGCAATCTGTAAATATTTTTACATGTATTTTATTGTGGTCAGTAGTATTATGGGTAAATTATAGTTGTTTTCATATGTATTTCTATAACATAATGAGCTCTCATGGGCTAAAATTTTGCAGATCGAATGTAGTTATAACCAGCCTGTAAAGCAAGATATAAACGAAACAATATTATCTAAATTGGAATGTAAAATATATATTTTTTTTTTCAAAATTTAATTTAGATAGATTTGAAATGAAAATCAATGTCTAAACCAGAAAGTATATATTGTGTTGTAAACGAATAATTTTATTGTGTTAATTATATATATTAAAACAGCAAATTAGGTTCATTAGAAACTATAATAAACTACTCATTTAAATTATGCTTTTTAATGGAATGAATCTGAACATATTGCCGTCATTTATTTAAAAATGGGTTTTATCAAAGTTATTAGAATTGTGATAAATACAGGGAGTTCTTGATTTGGCAACAACTCTCAATTTAAGTTATTAAAACAAAAACAAAGGCAAGCAGTAAAGCCTAAACTATGTCCATAATCGTAATTTGATCAACATCGTTGATCACATTCCACGATTTAGGCTGTAGATAGCAACACAGTCGGCATAAATTAAAATTGTATGTCATATTTACGTAATTAATTGACTTGGATATTTAAACTAGAGCCGTTATTTTCAATGTGATACGTATATTGTAAGAAAGTATAAATAATATGTATGAATAGGTCTTTCCCGACAACTAATCACATTGTCGTTTTTCATAGATCACAGATGTATAGTAAATGTATTTCACTCAGCTCACAGTAGCAGATGTAGAATAGATAATGTATTACTGGAGTGGATATCTGAATACAAATTAAGACTAGAGCACGCCGCAAGTCCAAAATTTAAAACAAACTTCAGGTAAAAGATAATAGACATTTACATTGAACTGTATAAGTTGTGCGCATATATACTATGTCCTCTTGGAAAAATAAAATAAATACTCATTAAACAGGGGATCCATAAAATATGTACTTCCACACAAACACATTAATTTCTTTGTATATATAAAAGTGTTATATTTCAAGTTAAATGAGACAAATTTAGAATATTTCGAGACATCAGAAGTTTTCATACTGAAAAGTTTTCATACATCAAACCATCCTGATGTAGATACTGCTGATAACGCGAACGTATGGTATGTCTCTTCTGTTATTTTATTTTAATATTTATGAATTATTGCTTTCAATACATTCTTAGTTGTATTTGTTATATTACAACTTATTACTGTGACTTGTCATTGTATAAAAAATGTGGTGTCTGCTATGACCGGTAGCAATGGTGGTATGTGGTTGAAGCAATTTATTGAACCATTTTAATTCAATGGGGCCTTATCTTGGGAATACGTCAAATTTTGACCTTCCCATCATGATCATCTTGTTGATAAAACAGATCCTATTCATTTTTACTTGAATAATGTTTCCTTAATTGGCAGATTTAGAAGCAGGCTTTTCTGAAATTAATAAGGATGAAATTGGTAACCACTCACAATATGTAATTACTGAAATATAGTGAAAGAAATTTTCCCAAAACCACAACAAAAAAAAAAAAAAACACAAAGACAGTATTCTACTATGGGTACATTTCAATAGCACTGTTATCACATTCAGTGTTGCAATACACACTAACCTTAATAACTACAATTACTATTTCAGCGTAGCGTTCCCCCGATCGCCACCTGATAACCTATGCCTATCACATATGGCTCGTCACACATCATGTCAATGAGCGTGGCAAGACCTGCTGTCTTCTAATTCATAGAATAAATATAAAACTAACTTAACTAAATTGCATGACATTATAAATCATAGTGTGAAACATATAAATAATCTATATCCATACATAACTAATAACAATGGTTTTTAATAGTAAAATAAAAATAAAATAACTTATCTAATGGTGTGAAATTTAATATCTTTACTTCAAGAAGGACAACGTGGAATAGGCCCTTTGTCCGCATTTAACAACAAATTACCTTTAGCTTTATAAATGTAGATACTTTCAAAGATATCTAGCACGATAACATCAGAAGATAGCAATGGTATTGAAATTTACATAAGGTAGAAAAAAAGTTACTACACAATGTTTGTGTTGTTTGTGTTTATTGTTGTTAGGAGGTTTATATTTTCTTTCTGTTTATATTCACTACAGTGCTCTAGCCATTCTTACCAAAAAATATTAAGAATATAAACATTTTTCATTGAAGGCACTAAGTAGTACTTAAACAGCGCAAACTATCGATCCACAATAATCAACGTTTACGTGTTATTATGGTCTATGTATTGATACTCTAAAATGTAGAACGATTATGCAAACAATTCAGCTGTGAGTTGATAGACATTGTTTATTACAAATCCATTTAATAAATATACATAGAACAATTTTAACCGCTTTATTCTGATACTATTTCGAAAAGTCGATGATACTTGTAATACCCTCCCAAAGAATATAATCTTTACCATGTACAGTTTAATCTTGGACCTATAATGTTTGTAGTTTGAGGTTGATTTGGTTTTAATTTACACAAGGACGACTGTTTAGTTTTAAATTGCATAATCCGTACGAGACACAAGCTTGATATCTTTCCAAAATATATTGCTGCAATATTCATCTATCGCTCAAATCGTAATTTGTGTAACATTTTCATAAATTTAAATATAAGATGTATGAGGTAAAAGATTTGAAAATAAAATTGAAAACACCATATTATTAGTTTGATTATAATCTAGTTCAAAAACACCTAGAAATATTTTAATAAATGAAATAGAAATTTCGTTATCTGTTTTAATTTATGAAGTTGACCACAGTTTTCAGTGAAACTTCATTACAGCGGTATTGAGATACGTGTCCCATCGTCTCGTGTTCGTCAAGAATGAAAATTAAATGTGCAATACAGATAACTTATACAACATAACACTTTGACATATACACTTTATTATTACACATTTACATTTTGGAAGCGATCGCAGTAGTGCCGTAAATCTTTGTCTGAGGTTTACTGTCGATTTATTAAATTAAATTGCATCTTTAGACAGATATATCACAATGTTATCTGCTGTATGTACTTAAATGATAAACTTATAATTTATAACTACAAATAATTGATACAATGTAAAATCGCATTCAATTATAAGACCTTATTGTGTATTATGGTTTATCATTTTTTTAAAATTTTTAATATAAAAAAGAGCTCCGATGTTATATAAATTCTTAATTATATTTCAAATTATGAAGAGAAATTCATAAATAATGGTCAATGAAAAAGTCAGATCAACTTTTTGTTTTCTTTTTTATAGCACGGGTACATGTTGTTATTGTATTTTAACGAGATAGGTAGGAAAATTACCTCTAGTTAGAACTTTTTTTTTTACTTTTTTTTAGAGTGTCCGTGTGAGAGAGTAAAGTTGGGATTTTATACAATTTATTATTTTTTGCAGTCAAATTTAATGTATGATCTAAAATTGATAACTTCGGGCCTTCTTTCATAACAGCAATATTTTGAAAGGCCTAATATAACATTTAATATGTACACTCAGTTTGAGTTTTAAGAACGTTATGCAGACAAGTTTTGTTTATTTGTTTAACAAAAGATGGGGTATTCCCCTTTGAACCGTAGCCTGCGGTATCTTAAATTATGTTAGCTTTTATAACTAAAGTCTGTTTGTGCATTCCTTTGAAAAGCCTTTCTCTTTTTTTCTCATTTTCATTTTTAATGTCAACATAATTAACTTTAATAATATAATACCTTTCTTCTAAAAAAAATATTTTGCAAAATTACTGAGTCTTTTGTTACTGCATTCCATTATTATGTCTAGGCAATACTCCCAACGTAACGAAATAGAATGACCCCATCAGCAATGTTTGTTCTTTTAACTACAATGTAAAATAAGTCAATATATCCAACAAAGCTATAAATAAACTGCTTACGTCATCCTTTATTCATACCATCACGAACGTTATGACTATTTGTAAATATAATAAACTATAGTCTATCACTACACATAACCATACCACAGAGAACTATCAATGCATAACTTAAAGTGGATGAAATTAAAGTTTTTTCACACTGTAGTTGAACCGTGAACAAAACACATCATGAACTTATCACAAACGTAAGTAAAAATACAATAGAATAAATTTTAAAATAATAATAATACACATTACAATGTAAAAAAACATTTGAATTTCTTCATAGTAAACTTTTAATTTGTACTAATGATAATCAAAAGAAACCATAATTAAGTAATCAAAACGTAATATAAAATGAAAAGAAGCATTAAAATTGGCAGAATATGTCCCTTTATGTGTCAAGTAGGCCCTAACACGTGTAAAATTATGTAAGGTCGTGTTGACAAATAAGTACTAAGAAATAAAATACGTGACATCATAGTCATATAAGATTCAAGATAAATTTGTGTTTTCTTTTATAAGTGACTCAAGTCTTCAAATTGTGTGTCATATGTATAAACATAATAACCCTGCTATTTCATATATATTTAAGTCGTTTATTCAGTAGAAAGATTTATTAAATGGATATTGCAAAATATTGTAAAGTCTTACTATAACAAGATATTTTACAAAGTAAGTGTTATTAGTATTCTTTAACGTACATTAATTTTACTTATTAAATTTTTAATGTAATTGCCATTATTTGATGATATTACCTCTATGGGAAACCTACTCGTGTTAACGTTGTAATCTTGAATATAAACAGCAAGTCATACGCGTATTATGTATTGAGTGGCCTACAATAATTTGACTAGGAAATTGTTAATGAAGAAGACAAGGACAACATTATATTTCAAAGTTAATTGCTATATACCAATTAAACACAAAATATATTTGATGATATTCTTTAATCCAGAATTGATATTCTATAAACATCAATGAAAATTATCAATTTACTAACAAAGAAAACAACTCAAAATAAAATTTGACGAAATGAAATACATTTAAAAATGAAGCCCATATATAATTATAGTTCCTAACAATACAATTGCCACCTGCTTTCAATCAGTTAGGTCTTACAATAAACAACTACAAAACAAATTTTCAAATAAAACTCAAAACATATTTTTGGGAGATCTAAAATGAAACGTTACCCCCACATTACCCTTCCACTATACCGTATTATGAATCGTAGTTAATAATAGGTTACGAATGGATTTCAAACCTAGTCGCTGTCATTCAAGTTCAGTAAAGGTAAGTTTTGTTTCAAACGGAAAGATATTCTACAAAAAAAAACTGGAATGAATATTAGAATCATTTGAGAAAGGAAACATGACACGTTCACTATTTTAAAATATTGACTTTGCCGTGTAATGTTTCATAGGAACTTATTTATCCTGTCACGTGATCTAAAAATATTCTTTACATTTCCCTTATTACTAGTATTGAGAGGATTCAAATATCCAAAAATATGTTTTGTCATTAACGAGGACAGTAAAGTCATGATTTTCTGTAACAAATACTGATAACAATTCATTATTCTGTTCAAAATATTAAGATAGTTGTTTTTCTCATGGACAGTAGCGAATGTTGGTGTTAAGGTTAAAAGTTTTATCAAAAGTTCTTAATTCCTGACACACAGCTTCTAAAAACAACTGGTTGAGTCAACGTTAAGATAATCTTGATATGAATCCTTTCGTTATTGCTGGTGCGCCATTAATGCACACTGAATGAAAATTTTCTCCAATATTGGATATTTTCTTCCAATATAGTAGTCATAATAGATGTATATGTTCATTTCCGTATATTTGAGAGGCAATTTTTACACGATAAAAAGATGACGTGTTCAACAAGGTATTCTCGTCTAAAAATCATATGTATTCAAATAATTTACGTTTTTGGATGAGTTCAATGGATTGAATCATTTATATGAACATTTCTACAAACACGTATTTCTTTTATTTCTTCTGCTTTTTGATTCTCAATGAAAATGGGGAGATCTAAAGTTACATTTGACAAAGGCAATTTTTTTATATCTTTCTAATCAGCGTTTTATAACATGTATTTAATAATCAATTTTAAAAATAATTAAAATCATATTTTCTTCACTTGTATTTGTTTCAATTTCCATGTCAATTATATTTGTTATTTTATAGCCTACTATTTGCGCATGTTGTTAATGTATTCACTAACTTTGCTTTATTTACTTATTAAAATTTCAAACGACTAAAACGGTATTTATTTTTATTAACTAAATTACTGTTTTTCTTTTTATTTGTACTATAAATTCCCTTCAAACCATGAAACCATTGCTTAATTTCTCACCACATAAAATACACACATATGGTTCGGTTTTTTCCCGTATACTTTATACGTGATTCCGTTGTGTAAATATGAATTTAAATACCTACGCACACAACCAGACAATGAATTGAACTAAGATATTACCTAAGAACTGATACTTGATAACACGTTATATTTTCAATATGACATTCTTTAATGTTGCTTAATAGTTAGAGTTTAACTAAAGAAATCTCCATATGCACAAAAACTAGAAATTTTTGCTAGAGTTAGCAAGGTATACCTCATCGTTTCTACAGCCGTAAATTAAACTGCAAGTGAGTGTCCCTTAATTAATATTTAAAACCTAATTGTTGCATTATAATATATAATCCCATATTTACGGAGTGATCGATGTCTGTTATTTAATTTATTATACAATCTCATCTAGGATGCGTAGTGATCAACGTCTTTTTGAATATAGTAGGTGTGGTGGAACATTTTAATTTATTTTTCAATATTCCAGTGATATCTATACTCTTCGCTAGGGTTTGTGATACAAAATAGCGGTGGGTGTTAAAATTAAATTAATAAGCATGCAAAGTTTGTTGTTAGGTAATTACATTACTATAACTAAGTATAATTGTATGTAATAATATAAAAAATACGATTATGATGCAATATTCTACATAGTGAATTAGTGTACCACGAGTAAAGAAGTTTGAGAACCCATGCTTTAATGAGTCAACGAGAAATACTTTCATTTTACTACAAAACACTACTTAAGTTCTTACTAAAAAAAAGTATATGTATGTTATTTTTTTGCATTGATTTTTGTTTTACTGTTTAGAGAAATATATACTACCTAATTTGTAAAAAATAATTGGTTGGTTTTTCATAACGTAAGATGAATCTTACAACATTACCAGTGACATACAATCAAAATAAATATGTAGTTTTAAAATGCGTGACAGTGTTTTGGCCTTACCTTAATGTCAATTACATTTACAGAATAACAAAGTAAAAGACGAAAGATAATTAAAATGTGTAATGGAAAAACAAGGCAATATTTTACGTGATGGTATATATTTCCATTTATACTACTGGGTTTATAAACCAACAAATATTTTTTTTACAAACGTAGAAATAATGTTACACCATGCTATAAATACGTTATAGGAATATAAATGAAACTGACGATTTAATTACGTGATGAGCTTCTACGTTAGTCTTCGTGGTATGCAGTGAAGATTATACAATGTGGGATATAAGGATTTTCTTACACTTTAAACATACAACAACATATAACATTTAAATTTTTACAATGTATGTTGTATACTGTTCTGTAAATTTTATAATGATAAGAAATATTAATCAAATGTTAAAGAGTATCAAAATTACTTATAGTCATACAGGACAACAAAACATTCCGTTGCTAATTTTATACTGCATAAGATTAATTTTGTGTTGGCTATAGAAATAATATCATATTATTTAGAAAGCGGTAATTTAAAGATAATCTAACATTTATTATACTGTCGTTGGCAATTTAGTAACTAATGATTAAATAAAGCAATAAACCTAAAGTTTAGTAGTATAGAGAAAGTTTCTCGGTAGTATATCCAATTTCAGATCACCTAATACTAAAAATTAGTTTGTTCCGTTACTGTTTGCATTATTATTGTTTCTTATCTACACATATACCTCAATAACAGCCCAAATGCGTTGCGTGATTGTACTCAAATGAAGATTGTGCTCATGTTTTAAACAAATCTTGAGATTTGTTTTTGTCTAATATTTATGATGATTCAACTTTTATAATGAGCTATCATAAGATCAAAACTAAAAATTACATATTATAAAAACAAACACGAACAGTATTTTTTGAATTTCGCAAAACACAAAAAGAAAACCCAGTTTGCATGTTAGCTGTTAAAATAAAAATAATTCTACAGTGCTATTTGAAAGGCCCTATTTTATCAAAATCAGAACTACTGCTTTCGTTAAATTTGCAATGTGATGGGGAAATTAATATCCCAACCTACTACTAAACTCTAAAATAACAGTCAACATATTGGCTAAATATTTAATTAAATCGCAACGTCCCAACAATAAAAACGTAATTTCTGTAAAATAATATGATTTACACTCAAGTTCTGTTATGGGAAAAGAAAAACAAGGATTCGGTTTATTTAAATATGCTGTTATATGTTTGATTCAAAACATAAATATAAAAATTTTAAAAATGTAAGATTCGTTATTCCACATGAGCTTATCTCACATAATATATTGGCGAAGCATAGAAATAGAGACACATAATAGTTTACACAAAATGTTGGTGATTTTTGGTTTTTTCGTATGTCACAGAGTGCAATAATTTTAAAAATAACAGATATGTTTTGAAAAGATTACTGAAAATGGCTCAGATCAAAAGTTGGTTATTGAACATATTATGATTATTAAGTAGATTTAATAATTTAACTGAATTCATAACCGCTACTTAATAAATAAATTAGAGGCAGAGTTTTAATTGAATTGCCAGGTCGGATAAGGAAGTGTACGTGACCCAAAATAAAGGACGGGCGAAGTTAGTTAGGAATTCATCATATCCTTAGGCTCTGTGAGGATTGTAACTTGATGTTTTCAATACAGAGTCCTTCACAACTAAGTGAGAGACAGTTATTAATTAAAATATCAGGTTGTGTCAAAGCAACTATAGTGGTGTGGGAAGTAAGTGTACGGGACCTTAAATAAATGTCGGGTAAATCTACTTATGAATTATTGACATATATTTATTCTCTGAGATGACATTTATTTCAAGTTATTTTATACAGGTTGTTTTAAAGTAGTGAGATACGGTTTAGAATTAAAAGTCTTGTCGTGTATAAGAAATTACTGTGGTGTGGTAGGTGTACCAGACCCAAACATATGCACATGCAAAATTAATTAACAATTCATTTTTTATATTTATGTTCTGTAAGATATGTAACTGGATTAGGTATAAAAAAGGTGCTACGGTTATTAATTATAATGTCTTGTTCTATATAAGTAACTAATCTGTTTTGTAAGTTTAAATGACCCAAACTGAAGACCGGGAGCAGTTTTTTATTTATTAGGCTCTGTGATGATTTTAAACGTTGAAGCTTTACAAGAAAAGGAGAGACAGATAAAATTTATAATGTAATTCGTGTTTCAACAACCTTTCTGGTGCCGTAGGTTCTTGTGTTGAGGTACGTTTCTTTTGATGTTCGTTGTTAATTTCTAAACTGTCCTTTGGCTTCGGCAATTTTATAAGTTTTTGTCTACAAAAAGAGTTTCACAAATCACTGAGGAAGAAATATTTAAATAAAATTATTGTAAAATAACCCACTAACATGTACTATCAATCCCTGAAGCATTGAAAAGCGATGGAGGAAAATCTCCCCACCTTTGTGAAAATAATAATTATTAAACTTTTTTTTTGTGGACATAATATTTGAGATAAAAAAAATATGGAAATTATTGCAAATGTAGTTCTACATTGGAACTACTTACAGGAGAGATATGTTCATATAGTAATTGGTACACAACTAATTTATTTCAGAAAACCCATGAGAAAGTACATTACATTTACATTCCATTGACTTGGATCAAATTACTCAACTGTAGACACACGTTCATATTGACTGAAAACATATATAATGTGGTTTAAGAACTAAGAAGAAAGTACGTTATTTATTCACAGCTTTGCTTAGGATTGCAATAATATACCAAATGAATGGTGCACCGTGTAATTAACCAAACTTTATTTATTGCAGTGAAATCCAAAAGTTACCAGTTTAATTTTACATCTCTGACCCAAAACCACTACATTAGATTGTCGAGATTCATTCACCCTTTAGTTGGCACATTATATAATGCAGTCGAAGCAGGAGGAACTACTTAAGTTATACATCCCTTTGTTTTGGATCACGATATAAAACTGGAGAAATCAGTGTTATTTGTAATTGCCACCAAATAAATTTACTCCAGTCAAACTCCGGAGGAACTACTTGCACTCCTTATTCCATTCATTATAACATGATATTCAACTTTAGAATTATTAAATTCAATACGTAGTTGTTATAAATGATATGTTACTTCATTCAAACCCTGGACAAATTACTTATAAATGTAATACTTGTTATTGTAAAGGAAGTATAGAATGTTTAGACAAAAATTAAACAGAGAAAATGCAACCGTTTAAGATTATAATAGTTACCTATTGTCACTTAAGATATCAAAACGAGTCTTTACTGGTATATGATTAATTTCTTGTTAATAGGACATTAAAAAATATTTACTTTATATTGTATTGACTATTTAGTTTTGGGATCTCGCTCTAACTTTTACGTTTTTGTCGAGGAGAATTTAATATCTTGCATCTTTTCATACTTAAAAGAGTAAGTAAATATAACTTTCGATTTGGATTGTTTTAAAACTTTATATTGAAGAAACAACTCTAAATTCCAAGACGTTGGAGTATTTTACTGTACAATTTAATAACCATATCAATTTACAGTAACAGTTAGTTTTATTATCACATAATAGATTATGAAATTAAATTGTTATGGACTCTTACAGGTTGTTACCTAGGTTTAGTCGACAACGTTAGGTGCAAAGATAGAAAATATGATTTTATCACTATTATTTTTTGTCTGTTATTTATAAGTTTATCTTTTGACTTGATCATATACAATTATTTGTACTGTATACACTTTGAAGAAATTACTGAACATCTATGGACACGGCCACTAAACATTTAAGTGGATTAGGAAACACAACATATAAGGAAAAGTAAAAGATGTTTTACATGCAGACATTAAAAAACACTAAAACAACAACAAAGCAGACAAATTTGGCAATAGTAGTTTGCCAATGTCTATGAGAGTAGACTACCCTTGATCCAGATTATATAAGATGTAATTTGAAAAACTTTACTAGGTTTAAGTTAAGAGCTTTACTAGTTTAAAAGAAATGGGCGAGATTAGCTTTGGGGGTTAGCATTCATTTGGCTAAAAGAGGGTGTCCTTTCAATTTTATTGGTCTGTTAACTTAATACTGATGCGTGGATACACACATCAATCTAAATGGAAGTGAGATAGGAGGAAACTAAAACAAGAAGTAATTGATAGAAGAAACTTTTATTTTAAGACGTTATTCATTGATAGTTGTTTTGTGCAGTGGAGATAAAAATATTTTAAAGCATTATCATCCTGGATCTGTTTATGTTGGCGAGTATTACAAGTAGAGTAAGTGAAAGAACGTGAACTTTATGTAGATATATGTAGAAATATGTAGATATAAAGCTCCTATAATCGTCAAACTATAAGATTGTACCTGCTGAATATGAATAATACATAGAAGATCACTGAATTAAGTTTTAGCTGACTACGTGTGTTAAAGAGTTAACACTTATCAGGAACGAAAACATAATATCTTATTATTTAAGTATAGTTTTATATCTATATTGCAGAGGATAGGGAGCTTTGCACGCAGTGTCCTTTCTTCTTCCAAAACAATGTATGTACAGTATATTGGTAGACGAGAAGGCAATTATTTAGAGCCGACTATAGAGTTGTAATACGTGTAGGGCAATCAGCTTAAAGTGAATTAATAGTTTGAACAGAACGCAATTAATGAGTTCATGATGTAAACTGAGAATTCTTGAAAGCAAAGCAATCAAGTGAGTCTTGTAATTTGGTAGAAGATTAGTTAAGGCGTACCTGCTCATTGTCAATACACTGTATTATGTCAAACCAATCAACAAAATGTAGAATTAGGAATGCTTATAGTGAGTATAGAAAGTTTTAATAATATTCTTTTATTTTATACTTTGCAAGTTATACTATATTCAGTACTGAATCACTTGGGATTATTCAAAATATATTTCTACAATTCATACCTTTATAAAATCATATAGATAAAAAAAAACCATTCCTGTTATTAGAGTGTTATTTTTCAACTGTTTTTCTTTTTTAATTATTTATTTTGAAAAGTACCAATCAAGATCCTTAAAAAAATATTTAAAAAAACATACATAAAATATAATATGGTAATTTAAAAGAAACATAAAAACAAATAAAAATAAATAATCGGTGTATAAAACATAATACAACATAAGTACAAATATTTAGTAGTCTCTTTGTAAAGGACAATAATAAAAAACAAGCGTTTTCTCCTGGAAGTTTGCAACTTTGACTTAATAACTATATATTAGATGTTCATTAATATTTCTTTCGAAACACGTTGTTTAGATATGGATAGCAGAAATCATGATACGCCGCTTTCCGCTGTAAATTTGTTATTTGCTCTGCAATTGTAGGGAAAAAACCTGGATGCAGTATTTATCCCGAAAACATGTTTAAAAATCATATACAAAATGTGCATTTGTAAATTAATTAAAATGTTATCCCTACAAATTTGTCTCTTCCATTACGTTGGGACTATTACATTTAGTATAATATTTGACTTAATACAGCTATAAAATCTTAGCTAATGTTAAAAAGAAATATTATTATTATTAAAATTTGTAATCCGTACCGACACGAGACAGTTAGTTAAGTTGGTATCTACTAAACATGTCTTTGGTGAAACTTCAAAATATTTAGTGCTACAAATATTAATTTTGATTGAATATACATTGGTTCTGCTAAGCGATGCAGAATATATACTTTTAAACAAGGAACATATCCCTACTTCTCTCAGAATCCAACATCATATTAAATCGTTTGCAGAGAATCTGCACTTAGTTCATTTAGGTTTTAGTGAGAATTCATATCAGGGAGAACTTGTTCGAGATTTAAAGTAAATCTCAAGACATTATCACGACAAAATGTAATGTGAGTAATAAATTACGTGATTGTTGAGTAACTAATAAGGTTTTAAAGGGACTAATGTACTATTGAAAAGAAAAAGATACTGTGTTATGCCGTTTGATTCACAATCAGAAAATAATATATAAGTTTTAAAAGTAAATAATTTTGCCTTTTAAACTTTCATATTATTATAGTATTATACTTTGTGGACAAGATTCTTAATTCAACTAAGCAATAAGAGATAAATCCAAACATTTATTGTAATTTTGCCTTTACCTAGTCAAGTTAATATTTGTGACAAAATGTATATTTCGATTTGAAATATGTAGTTGTTTATTTTGGATTTATATATACAGTTTTTGATGATATCGTGTAAACATTAAGTGAAGTAGAGTTTATGGTATGGAATGCTAGAGTAATATGAGCCCTAAATGCAGGTGATTTGAATGTTCCAATAATGTTACTGTATTTGTTATTTATGGCTAATCACTACTTTCAATCACGGTCAAAAATAAAATATCAACTCTTATGACGAGCGATATATTTTCGAGTACCATTTATGTGTAAATGTATATGTGGTTGTTCAAATATTTTCCGAGGTACAGTTTTCGATACATTTAAATTTCAACTAAAAGAGAACTTGGATACTAAATTTTTAGTTGTTGTTGTTGTTTTATCAAATATTGTTTACCATTGCTCAAATTATTTGTTGAATTTAACACAACTGAAAAATATCTTTTTTCTTTTTATAATATATACCAAATATTTGAAACTGTTTCAAATTTGTAGTCCGTTTTCATGGAAGAAAAACATAAGATCCATCTATGTGGGATAAATTTGGCATATAATCATGTATGCTTTCTACAATACAAGTTGTTTTATTTTGGACACCCACCCTCCCGACAAAATTTTTATAATTCAACATGGCCGATAATGTAAAAACGTGTATTTAAGTACATGTCTTGAAATGATTTTAATCTTTATTTTTATCTCCTTTTTGCCTACTAATTACGAATATTACATTTTGAATCTATTTTTACGTCATAGTCATAATCCTATGATTCTGTGTAAAATCTTTGTATGGGGGGGGGGGGTACTTTAATTTGCCCTACAAGATGTAAAATGGATCTTATCTCTTTAGGTATTAATGTATAAAATAACCATTTCTACGTAGATAAGTTAATAGAACAGTTAAAAGTTTACAATTGAGAAAAATACTTCAAGATCAAATAACCCAATAACGTCTTAACGTAAAGACGTTATTCTTTATGGTTTATTTCTTAAACTATTAATTTAAACCTGTACTATTCCGTAGTTTCAAATTTACTCATAGCCTATAATCAAACTATAACGTAGAATCAGATATGTGAGTCACAGCACTTAGAGTCATTCTTGATTTATAGTAAAATAAAGCATATCGTAGATTTTTAATAACACAGGATATAGTAATCTTGATATAAATGTTAATAAAGATTAATTGAGTAGTGAAACATTCAATAATATTGGAAGGGCTTCAATTCAAAATTAAAGTATGCGTTTCCTAACATATCCAATAATCCAATTTTTGATATTCACACGGGGAGGTTTCGTGGCAAAAATCATTCCTTCAGAAGCGTAAATTTCTATAAATTATTAAGTCAGCCCCTCAGATATATCTTGCAAGACTACATTAAAAAATAATTCTATACGAATAATACTTATAGTAAGGCACCTACCTTACAAACGAGAGCAATGTTCTACCGTACAGTTGAGAATGTTTTAATTTAATGTACACAAATTTATTTAGTAGTTCACATGCATACTATTAATCAAAACTATCAACCTAATTTTTATTTGGCCTACATGTTGGTTTGTTTAAAAATTGTGGTTTTGGTTACATAGGTCATTCAGAAATGGAATGGAATTAGATAGTTTTATTAAATTTTCAATATTGAATCAATTAACGATTCCAGTAATTTTAAATGAGTTTTTTGAACTTTTTTAAAATATAAATTTTGATGAAAGGTTTCTATTTTTACATTAGAAACTAAAAAGTGTTTGTTACATGTATTGTAAATTTCTTAAAGCAATAAACGTATGTTTTTAATACATTTTTTCCATTGCCTAGGTTTTCTATACTCGATATTTAAAAACCATAAAATATTACAGCTTCACTTGTTAAAAATACATGCTTCTTTAGAGAGAAAAATAACGAAAAATACGTAACCATGATGAACCATCACTGTCTTTACGTATTAAAATCAATATGTTCGTAACATTGACAAATATTTAAGGCATTATGACTATAATTTCTAAGTGTTCTAATAGTTGCCCGAGTTCAACTTCTCTTTGATCAAGAGCATCACCAGATCTTGCATTCAGTCTCGATTTAGGTCCTGGATACTAAATGTTGTATTTATATGTTAGTTCATTACTATCTATTGTAATAAAAAGGAGATCACATTCTAAAGACTTTTTGGCATTTTACGAGGTAGGCTGAAATTAAATTGCACATATTAAAAAAAAAACTTATTTAACAAATTACATTTTTGTGTTAATGTGTCTTAATTACAAATTTGAATAAATAATCCACATCATTTGATATAGAAAGCTAGTATAAATACATTTTCTGAAAAAATATAAAGTAGGTAAGTTATTTTTGATATTATTTTTATTTAGCGAGTAATTCATCCACACCCCAACATACAAGTAAAAGACCTAATATTTCAAATTAGTTACAAACTTACCAAGTTACTTCTATAATTTTGTGTGAAATGTGAAAATTTATTACAAAGCCTAGGTGTCGTATTTTTATTTATTTTTTTTTATTATTGTCATCAATTGTAAAAACAGCTAATTTTATTGATCTAAACGTCATGTTAATAAGGTCTTTATACAAACTTCCATGCCCGTACACTCTATTTGATTTACAAACCTGATTGATATATATGCTGACAACTAATTTAAGAATATTGGTGAAACCAATCAAAGATTGGGAAAATATGCTTTGTTTTTTTTTTGAAAATGTGTAATTGTTCTTTATTTTAGAAATAAAGTGTGGTTGTAAAGAATATGATTTTATTGGCGGTTCCAATGTAGAATAAAATTAACTCTTGCAGTTATCAACATGTAAACAGTTGGAAGTCATTTATCTTTAGGCACTCTGTATGTACACTTGTCTAATACTAACCCACAATATGTTTACAATATTGAGCTATACATCCGAATTGCGTATTGATCCACACGACTTTATTTATTACTAGCAAACCTGGTGATTTATCTAACAGATTATTGTGGTTGGAAGGAAATGTTGATTGGTGTACCGGAGATTGTGGATTTATTAAATAACTCTTTGTGATATTTGCCTTTTATGTGATCTTCACATATTTTGATAAATTCCATTTGTATTTTATTTATTTATTTTCTGCTTCAATATAGTGTATACTACCTTTATAGATACATTGTATTGTTTTTGTAAACATTTATTTCTAAAAATAAGAAAAAATCGAGTTAAAATTATTAAATATTTTAGGACTTAACTTTTACCTAAAGTATTTGAGTAATTGGGTATTATCGATAAAACTTGTGTCCAGTGCTTGGTCTGGGTCGTTCAATATCTTATATATCTTTTATTTAGAGGGTTGACATTATTATGAAGTTTACATCTGTAACGTAGGATATGTCCAGTACCTAAAGTTTATCACAATTACAAATATATAATTAGTTTTTATTATTACGCCGGTAATTCATGGACTGATAGTAATGAAAATAGTGCCGTAAATATTTCTCATAAAAACTAGAAAACTTCCGAGTTATAGGTTGATCCCATTCTTTTCTTTTTCCTTTAAAAAAATAAAATCTCTCATAATAGACAATTAAATGATGGTGATTTTAAAAACTCAATAATTGTCTAAAACACCATTATTTGGTACTTATTGATTTTTACAGATTAAAACACAAAAACAATGACATTAAAAAAGTAATAAATTTAGAGGTATTTTATTTCTGATAAAGATAACTTTCAACGTCGAAAATATTAAGAACGAAATTAACGTGGTTCAAACCAAGAACACACAGTTTCGTTTTGGAGCCCAAAAAACAACAAACCTGAATAAAAACTAAAAAGTCATCAAACTAAAAAGTAAATGTCTAATCAATCTTATCTAAGTTAAAAAGTGATAACTCCCAAAACTATCATTTTATGACTACAAATGAATTTGTGTCGTGATCACATAAACGAGAACGACAGTTAGGGCATATTCAAAAAACCAAATAAAAATCTGACAACTCATTCAGATGATATGAACCATTAGTAGAATATATCCGTTATATTAAATTTACATAGTACGACAAAAAAATCACAGATTTCTACATCGGCATTGACGTCATGGGAGTGGGGAAAGTACAATAGCATAACTATACATTAATACTAATACAAAAAATCAAGAATATTTGTTTTAAAGTAAATAAAAGGGTAGTATTAGCAGATAATGGAATAGAAATGGATTACGAAGACAATAGTGACCATAGAGAGCAAAAATAAAGTCGATATTAGCCTAAAATAAGACAAACTTTAAAAGCGAAAATGTGATGTTTCCAATATCGGGAGAAAACTTCTCTAATTTGTTCAGCGATAACATTACTAAATGTGATAGTGTCTCACGCCGGCTCAGGTAAAACATTTCATAACTTGTGAGCATGGTAAAACAAAAACATTTTTTAGAGATTTCTATATTACCCAAGCATCTTATTAGGAAATATTATAATAGTCAGATTCTGTTCAGTCTAGTGAAATTTAGTATATAAAGAAAGTAAAGATGAAGAAGTTATTTTGGTATTTCTTAAAGCCAATTTAACCCCTATATAAACATAAAACAGCAAATTATTCAAACTTGTGTCACAGCTTGCGATGGGGTACCGAATCTGTGTTTTTTGTTTCTAATTTTACGTTCCCATTTATCGATGATCACTATTGATATTTAGAAGAATTTTTTTTTTAAATTATAATAAATGTAGTATGAAGATAGCAATGTCTCCTTCCAACGAAAAGACCTTACTCCACCACCTAGGCATTGAGAGTTCCATAACCTGTAGTTTCCTTCAAAGATCATTAGAGTACAGAGTCTCTACAAATGGGCACCAAATCCTCGACCTGACTTCCAAGAATATCTTTGTATGGTGATTTTACAAGGATTAACACTTTTCACGTAAGCTATATTCAGTGAATGGTATCAAACAATATATATATATATATATATATATATATATATATATATATATATATATATATATATATATATATATATATATATATTATTTAGTTGATGCATTGAAAGAGATAAAAAGTGATAGAAATATGTTTTCCATTTGCAATAATTGTCATGAAAATATTTATCAATAATAACTAAATTATATACGTAACAATATTGCCTCTTATTAAATTTTCAAATAGTACTTTGTAATAATAATAATAACTATTTGTTTCATAGTACCAAGATATTTGTTTCAACATTCAATGTAAAAATTGTTACTGTATTTTTGATCAACTTTAGTTTTTTAAAATGATGAATCAAAAAACCACCAAATAAAAAATTCATTAATCAATATTGTTAATAATTGTGCTGAATATACGCCATGTTTTTCCAAATAAGAATTAGAGTAAAACTCAGCTATGTATTTCAGTTAAACACTCCTTTCAACTCAAAAAACACTAACTTAGGTAATTTAAAATACGTTATTTATCAAATAAAAAATTAATGTCCCAAGAAAAACTACAGGAATTACATTTTTCACCAACCATAACTAAAATACCAGGAATCGGTATGATTGTATTAGGTTTACTTATTTTTGGACTCTTCTGGTTTGAGAATCTTCTTGTCATCTCCTCACAAAAACTGCCCTCATTAAAATATTCCAGTGTACATAGTGTAGCTATCATAAGTAAAAATGAAGTTAAAATAACGAAATTATCTTTTAAGCCGCTCTGTATAATAATTTCAAAATTATTAAATATACGTTAATGTACTCTCATTACGGGTATTACATGTTTACTTAAATTCGAAAATAAAGATTTTTTTTGTAAAAAATCAGTTCCTATTTTAAACAATAATAAAGTAAATACGTGAACCTATATTATTTATTTATCTACAAACACTCTCAAAATGGTATTAATCTAAGGAAAGCTAATATCCGATATTGCTGAAAAGTATATTATTCGAACTGGCAGCTGTGTTTTTCTGAATAAATTTGCGTTCAAACATTTCAATTCTTTGCTTTTCTTTATTTATTTCGGATGTCGAGATTCCATTCAGCGCCATTACTAAGTAAATTTCATTATATTAAATCTGTACTTATTGCAAACTGAATAAAATTTATGATATTGTTAGAATGAGGATCAATATTATAATTAAAAATTGAACTCTGTTTTGTGTGTGTGTGTGTGTGTGTGTGTGTGTGTGTGTGTGTGTGTGTGTGTTTTGTGTGTGTGTTTAGCAACACACCCCCGCAAGAGGTTCCCCCTTTCTTTGTTTATTTAGGGGAAAACCGTTTTAGGTTTTGTGCTTGCAAAAATTTAAGCACGAACAGTTCCACTTCTGATGTGTAGTAACTGGCCATTACTTCTTCTTGCAAAATTTCACACAGACCGCACTTGGCACTTTACAAAATATAAAATGTTTAAAAAGAGAAATTTGAAAGTATTTGAGGTAAAGTAATGAATATGAGGTAGCCGGAACTAAAGTCCACGTGAAAAGGCTAAGGGAGCAGACAATGCATCTAACTCCAAGCAGAGATATAATGAGAAAGACCAAAATGTGTACAGGTACAAAGTGAATATGCTGTGGCATGTTATCCAATTTAGAATTTAAGAATTGTCGATATATCCTAAACACTATTAAGTAACAAACAGGGGGGTCTTGAATCCTCCTGAGGATTCAAAATAAACAAATTCTGTTTATTAAAAAGTAACATAAAATTTAACTGTCCATAAGAAAAGTAACTTAACTGTTCTAGTGTGAATATTATCCTGAGTTTACTCTAAATAAAATTTTAACGGGAAAACCTTGTGAGCTGGACGAGTCAAGGTTCCCTGTTGAGTTAGGAGGTGAACAACGCGCGCTACCTTATCATTACCAGGGGACACATTTATGATTCTGGCCAATGGCTATGAGAGCGGTGGTGAGGCTTGATGCACCAACACTGAGTCTCCGATGCGCAGATTATCTGTGGGCACATTCCATGTTCCACGTTGTTGAAGAGTGTGGATGTATTCCAAATGCCATCTCTTCCAGATGCGCTGGTAAAGAGCCTGAATTAGTTGATAGTGCTTGAGGCGGTTACCAATAAGGGGAATTTTATTACGAGGTTTGTGCCTGAAGCACATGATGCAATGAAATATGCGAGAACGTATCACACTTTGGGCTGAAAGTATCCACACTCTCTGAGCGAGGAGGAATTGAGTCAATTGAGCTCCCGAGTGCAAATATTTCTTGTGGCAAAAATCGATGAGAAGGTTAACTACATAGTGTCGTTTGGGCAGAATTACGGGATGTTTCATATCTACTGGAAGCTGGGATGCAGATAACGTACTCCAACACGTAAAATGCCTTCTCGGTCAAGGAAGGGAGAGAGACAGCGGAGTGATGTTGAAGTTAGCTTAGGTATGTCATTTTTGAGTGCCGCAATATCATTTTTGAATACCGTTTTTTGAACTGTCTTGAAGATGTTCAGAAGACAAATAGATAGTTCTGACGTGGTGAGGGTTCCAATGCGCTTCTCCTTGTGTTGAAGGTTGTGGATGAATCGCAGAATATAGGCCATCACACGTTGTAGTTTGCTGAAATGGGAGAATTTTGTGAGCAGATCCCATTCATGAGGAGCAACAGATAATAAAGTGTTAGGCAACAAAGGTTTGCTTTCTCCGGTTCCATTGAGGTCTGCTGCGACGAAATGAGATAAAGGCCAAGACTCTCTATGCTGTTGTAACCATGGAGGAACATACCACCATAAGTCATGGTTAATTAATTCAGAGGGAAGTACTCCACGCGATGCACAGTCAGCGGGATTGTGTTCACTAGCGATATGTTGCCAGCAACTAGAGGGTACTTGCTTCTCTACCTGAGCACCTCTGTTTGCGACATATGTTTGAGACGATGAGGAGATGTGCCTAACCAGGTAAGAGTGACGGTGGAATCACACCAGAGGGTAACAGAGGAAGTTATTTTCTTGTGGAAGATTGAAATGGCATACGCCAATAATTGGGCGAGTAAGTTAGCTGCGTTTAGTTCTAAGCGCGGAGTAGTGAGTTTCTTCAAAGGAGCCACTCGAGTTTTGGACAACAACTGCCTTACTGTCACAGATCCGTCATTGAGCTGGCATTTTAAGAATAAGAGAGCTGCATATCCATTTTCATAAACACTATTACGTAACAGTTACCTTTATTACTACTCTAGACTCTGTCTCAAAGGTGTGCCGTTTTGAGCTAGTATTATCTCATCACATTAAAAATATATTTATTTTATTTAGAAATTTTTTTTTTAAAGCAATTGCTTTCTTTTTTGAATAAAGTTTGGGAATTTAACTAATCAAGGATATTTAGAAAACAAAGTACATAGTTGACATATATCAAATTTATTATTTCTGGCACAATTTTATCAATATTTTGAAAAATACTGGATTTATGGATTAAATCATTACAACCATTATTAGTATCCTTTTATTCTGACATCTGATTTTAAAATGTTACCTTCATAAACAAACTGATATAAACTTATTCCTATGATTATGCTATAATTCTTAATTCTACACAAATATATATCTTATCATTAATAATAATGACAACTTAAAACCCTATTCTTAATGTTTTACCAATCTGTTTGCCTTTTATTCATTTTAAAACTTTAATAATGGCAATGACTCTAATTGGCTTAATAATTTCTTTTCATTAATTTATTTTTTAAATATTATTTATTTTTGATAAATAATATTTACATTTTTGATTTTATTTTTGATTATTAGGTTTACATTTTGACTTTTAGCTTTTTCAAGTTTAATAAATATTTTATTTATTAAAATTCCAGATTTATGCAGTACCTTATTTTATTTGGATAGTGCATGTCCTTTCTTCCTCCTGTTGGATAGTTGTGGTCCCTTAAGATCTCGCCCAGTGATGTCTTCTTACGGGGAATCTCAGAAGTCCTGTTCCGTTGAACCTTCTTCTCTTCGGCGATAACGACAAATATTAGTATAATATTTGCCGGAGTTCGTATTAAATATGTCTTCCGTAAGCTGAGTCCGGATGTAGTGTTGTCATCTTCAAAGGCCGACCCTTCTTTTGGTTATCGTAATTAACCTCGAGAAGTACTGAACACTGACGATTTTTCTTTGCAACGATTCCCTCATCAGACTTACTAAAAGCGTGTTATCTTCCTGGATGTTAATACGAGACTGTCGACCTGACCTTCTGGAAAACAGTTCTTCAAAATTTTTGCTATACACGATAGCCAACTCCTACACATTTTATTCTTTCTTTACTTTTCAATTTATTTCAGTTTTTTCGTTTTAATTAATTCATTATTGAAATCCTTCTGTCTTATTTAATTATTCTGCCGTTATCTCTATGGTTTTTATATGGATTTTTCCTTTTATTTTAGTTACTTTTATTTATTAGTTTTGTTTGTAATCTGCACTAATGTTGGTAGCTTACCGCTACTACTCATGACCAGCGATGTAGACGCGCGACCTTGAAGTTCTCGTCTGAACATGAAATCTGTACTTTTTACTGACGATTTCTTCAATTCGTCATAATTCTCGTTCGCTTAGTTCGATCTTCTTTTTGATTGGCTCATTTTAAAGCCCCTTTCTTCCTGGTTCTGTTCAATTATTTGAACCTGTGCGACATTTCTTTTTCTCGTTATGAAGACTTGAAGATTTCGTAATTTTTCCAAGTTTACTTATTCTTATTTTGGAATTTTTAAAACTTTCTTTTTGGTTATTGTTCTGCCCATGTAAAAAGTCTCAAAACTGTTCCCCTCACCTTCCTGGCTTCTTTGATTCTCAAGTTATAGCACTTTTTACACATTTGGTTTTTATTTAGCTGTTTATTTTATTATTTTTAATTAAACTTTGATTTGGGTTCATAATTATTATTTTTTGGTCTTATGATCATATAACTCTATTATTAGTTTTTTAATTACTTTAGATTTACAAAAGTTTTTTGTTTTATCCCTCTTTCTTTTACCTATAACTTTAAAATTATTTACTTTACAAGATTTTCGAATTTCAAAATTTTAACAAGTAGTGTTCTTATGGGATGTTTTCCTATTAAAACCGGAAAGCTTTGTCATTCCTGTCTGGACAATCTGAACCTTGACTCCGTTTTGCCTAGTTACATTAAATTTTCCTATACCTAATCAAATTATTTTTCTAACTTATACTATTTTTGGCTGATTTTATTGAAATTTTGAAGTTTTCAAAATTCTTCATTGAGATCGGTTCAAATGAACCGTAGCAGTGTGTGTGTGTGTGTGTGTGTGTGTGTGTGTGTGTGTGTGTGTGTGTGTGTGTGTGTGTGTGTGTGTGTGTGTGTGTGTGTGTGTGTGTGTGTGTGTGTGTGTGTGTGTGTGTGTGTGTGTGTGTGTGTGTGTGTGTGTGTGTGTTGCCGCGTTCGAACCCTTCACGTTTGTGAACGGCCACTTGCCAGGACTCGAACACCTACCTACTTGCCTTCACTTGCCGCGAATCTTAACTTGGCTTTGGAACGCCGCTCGTCAGGAGTTCGTGTCTGTTCAATCGCGACAAGACCAAGTTGCTCACGTTTACACTTTTCTTAATCAAAGATATTGCAAAGCTTGGCTTTTGCAATATGGGTCTGTTCTCAATAACTTACAATTTCATTTTACGAAAATTCCCTGAATTTTATATCTATCGCTCACGGAATTTACTATTTATTTTTACCCACTCTCTCTCTCTCTCTCTCTCTGATGAAATGCCTTTTGGAAGTAATCGGCTCCTGAATTCTGATAATAATTCTTAATTAATTATATTTCTTATATTTTACCAGAGCACAATTATAATTATGAAATTTTTATTCTTTAGTTATTTAAAGATGAAATGTTTAAAAACCAGAATGGTGAATGGAAAAAGTTACACTTGAGAATAAAATTTTATATCTTATTGAGCATCAAACCCAATAAAACAATTTAAAAATTTTATAGAACAACAAATAACAAAATACAACACAATTATTCTGACATAAATTCCTTATTTTATTAATACAAATTGAAAAATGCTAGACTATTCCAGCTAGGGCTACAAATAGTTTTTCCCGGACTGAAATAGTCGTATTTAAGTTTGAACCTTATTTTAAACCAAATCAGAGTTAAATTTAATTTAAAGAAGCTATAATATTTCAAAATTTCCCCAATGAATTGACAATTTAAATGAATTTACTTTTTACGAATTATTCTTTAGATTTAGTGTACCTTCACACCTAACACGAAGGTCTCGAAGTTGGGAAGTTCTTTGCTGTAAATGGTTTACGATGTCTTCAAGTTATTTCTTCTCCAATTCCTAGACATATTAAAGTTGTGGACTGCTGGTAGTAATTACGTTTCCTTGCTGAATAGCCTTCTATGTAGGTGGATCTTCTTGCTTATAGATTTTCGAAATTAGTAAAAAAAAAAATATAAGTTACTTTTATTTTACATGAAATATTTATCTTGAAATTTTCTAAGTTGAATTTAGAAGAAATTAGTAAAGTGACTAAAGTAACGTCTTCCCTGCTCGGCGTGTGTATCGGTCTTTCGATCGATAGTTTTGGCTCTCCATTTTTGTGGGAATGTTCCCGCAAAAGGTAACCAATTTTTCTCCCTTTCGTGAAGAAATGTATCATCTGTATTTTTTTAAGTTTTCGGCTGCTTTTCTGCGAAACTTTTATACTAGAAGATGTCCTATGCTTAGTTTTCATCTATTGAACTACTTTTATAAACTATTTTCTATAAAAAAATCTTTTTAATAGATATTTGCATCTTTCTATTATTTCACTTTATTTGTGCTAACAGTTGGTCAGGCGAGTCCAACTTCTGATCTGTGACGTCACCCCACCTGCAGCGACTATTCAGGATGAATCTTGCAAATTGTGATTTTGAACACTTTTTCGTTCATCTTGCTGTAACTTCTGAACGGTTGGCCCGATCTTCAATTTCTCTTCGAATTCCTCTTCTTCCTGTTCTTGATGGTCTTGTCAAACTTGATTAGTCGTTTTCAGCAGCGTATTTTTCTAGTTACCGCACTTTTTCCGAATGTCTATTTTTTCACAATCTATCTTTTTATTTAAGTCCTTTTTCCAAATTCTTTTGCTCAAACGTTATTCTCCTGGTCCTATAATGGAAATAACTTTTTAGTTTTTCGTCGTAGCTCGCTTGGCTCTCGAGTTATTGATGTTCGAAGTCTTAGCTTTTTGATCGTCGTATTTATCGTATATAAAATACCCCCCCTTATTTTTTTCAACTCTGCTCTGTTGTTTTACATTTATACATTATTAATACACATTATTCATTTCTTATTTCTCCACTTTAACATTTATTTTCTCCGCTTTTGGGCTTTAACTTTTTACCTTTTGTTATAATTATATCTCCCCCATTTTAACTTTAAATCTTATTCTGATCACATATTATTATTCACATTGTTATTATTATTATTATTTAGTTTATTCCCCTTTCACCTTTAAAATCTTAAAAAACTTTTTGAGCCCCTCTAATTTCTTTAAATTCTCGATCTCGACTGCAATGTAAAAAAGAATATAATAACATAGCAATTGCTACTTATATTGGACGTTGATTTATGATTACGATAGTTTAAAATTACACAACCATTTTTAAAATTATTAATCCCCTGTTTAAATATCATAACCAATCGAGATATCTTGAAACATCTTAGAAAAATATTAGTTTGTTATTTTATTGACCTGTAAAATATTGCGCTAAAAAAACACATAGGTGGAAATTTAAGATAATATTTGTGATAGAGAAATACTAATATGATCTCTTGTTATTTCTACGTAATATATTTATAACAGAATCCCTGGACTATGAATTTAATTTTAAAACACATTTTACTAATCATCAGTCAACCCTCACTGTCTTTTAGGGACGACAGATTTGTGTTTCCAACTTGACTTCCATTCCTAATTTGACACATCGCACATTCTAATTATTGAAAACTCATGCGGAGTTTTTATAGGTCATGTTGTACACCCATACATTCCCTGTAATATGTCCTTAAGCATGTTAAATGTTTTTGCTATGGAGTCAGTATACACAATAGAAAGAAATTGTTACACAAAATTGTTTTATGGAAAGTAACTTTAACAAGAACGTTAATATTTAAAGCAAAAAAAGGAGTTTGTGGAATCATCTATTTTACATGAATAATTGAAAATACTGTATTTTGACTACTCATTTAATTTGTGGATACCCAAAATTATGCCAACATTCAATTGAATCTCTTATTGAAATTTAGTCTCAAAGAATAGAGAACATATTAAAACATGATCTAGTAATGAAATTATTTATTTTTTAAATTAGATCTGAACTGAAAAAAAAATGTAACAGATGGATAATAAATACCTGTCTCTTTCCGAAACAAGCTCTCATTTATATACACCCTTTATCACGTATGCATTCTTTAACGACCTTGATATCGCCTACATATTTAGTACGATAAAATCTGCAAAATTTGTGGTAATTGTATATTGTTAACAAACAAGTTTTAATTATGAGTAAGGAATACGACAATAAAGTTTATTTCAGCGAAATAAATTTTTATTTCCTAGAAGAAATTTTTTCTAATTTAAATTTTTGTCTTTAAGTCTAGAGGAGTATCAGGTAAGTAATTAAGGTATCGCTGATACCCATCAATACCTTCTACTTTATTTTATTTTTTTTTCATCTTATTACAATCCTACTAAAATCACCTTTTGTTAAATTTTGAATATTTAAAAAGCTCAACTTGAATTTAAGTCTTATGGAGTATTCCAGTTTTACTTTTATATAAATACCTCCTTAAAAGAAGTTATATTGTAAGTAGTACAGTTTCCATGTTTTATATGTAAATTTGTTTATAAAATTGTATTTATAAACGAAAACCTAGTAATTCAACTTAATATTTGTCCAAATATATTCTATTCTAATACGTAACTACAGTAGGTTACAAAAGTCTTACCGTTGTAAACAGTGTAAATTCTACTGAAATAAAACATGTATATTTCTAATTTGTATACAAATATACAGTTTTTTTTTAATTTTACAAATATTACTAAAATGTTAGCCGACTTCATCAGTAAATACTGTGTGTTCAAGTATGTCTCAGCAGCAATTTAGGCAGACCACTTGAGGTAGTCGAACTGAGAATGATATTGTTTCTCATTTCTACTATATCTTAATTTGTTACACTCGGTTTATTATGCTGTAATGTAACTGAAAAGTCCGATAAGCATATACGAAACATTATTATTTTTTTTTAATTTTAATAGAACTTATATGTTTACCTAATTACAACTTAGAAGAAATTTCAATATTATATATTACTACCAAATATTACATAATATATAATTTTATTTATTATACTTTATTACTATACTTCATACAAAAATAATTATTACCATTGATATTCTTCATTTTATGATCGAGTTTTAAAGAACAAATACCTGTGATTCTATATGCGTTATAAAAGAGGAATAAAAAAAATAAATTTATTAAATAATAAATATAATATGACGTACCGTCAACAGTAGTCAAAATTATTTTCTTTTTAATGTCCTCTAAGGGCTATTCCGTCATTACCGAGTGCTTAGTGGATATTTCCCGTGGTCATTTTTTTAAAATACATAAATACACTGAAAACAATCTCGATATAGATATTATTTTTGTTTTATTTATGTAGCGTCCTACTATCTTGACGCTTACTGTCAATGATATCTACCTGGATTGCTTTTAGGAGGGGTTTTTTAACAAAAGTGGTTATTATTGTATCGTAAAATAGGTTTGAGTGATATTTTAGTTTTTTATTCAACAACGAACATATGTTGATCTTAGATTATTTATATATTTCTAACTTTTCTAATGCGTTCAATAATTGGCCCTTTTACAATGATGTAGTATTTTTTAACGATTGTTCGATGACAGAGTATTTATGATCGGTCTGAATTAAAAATATTCTTTAAATTTAGATTCGAATTTTGCTGGGTTAACCAATTTTGAAGCTGTTGGTATGTGCTTGTGCTATCTAAATCGTTTTTATCGAAATACCTTCCTCTATATGTTATATATTTTTTTCATATAATCGCGAACTTGAAAGCACAGGTAATTATGCAATATTATGCTTTGATTTTTATTTTTTTTAATAACAACGTTAAATACCCAGCAAGCACTCGTTAATAGCGGAATAGCTGAAACGGCTGTAGTGCGATAATAAAAAGAAATAATTATTGGCTATTGTTGACGGTGTCATATAAATATATTTAATTTAATATAAATAGCCGGGATGGCGATAACGAAAATGTATCAAAATAAATACACAAAGCCGTAAATTATGTCAATAGATTCAGAGTAGGAAAAACAAGATTATTTCATGTCAGACATGATATAAAAGATTATAAGAGAATGTTCAAACTCTATAATATATGAATCAATGTGTAGATATTGGGAATTACCTTAGGGATTGCCCATCCCGTTCTCCCTAAAGTGAACTTATGAGTGTAGCTATATTATAACTAAATTTATTTAACTTCGACATTCTGTAAATTCTCTTTCAGATAGGTAGTTTTTGATAAACCTTGCTTGCAACATTTACTTTTCATGCATTACAGTGAGTGTAATCGTTATAAATATAAATACATAATTAACTGAAGTATGAATTAATTATTGTTGCTTAGGAATCTAGATTCAGATGAAAAAAATAAATAAATCGTGATGGCAGCTCGAAGATCTTAGACGAGGAGAGGTGGGGCAATAACCATCACACGGTCAGATGTCAAGTAATATTATTTGATGTAAAAAGATATTTTAGGATTTGTTTTAAATTTATTTTAAATGATTAAAGTATTTTAAAAAATATAATAAAATAAAATATGTGTACTAAAGTAAATACCCAAATAAATTTAGAATGTCGTGAGGTTCTCATCGGATACATATCTCTATATTTCTAGTAGATATTATTTATATAAAATTCAAAAATAAAAATTATTATGTTTTTGATTATTCTCCTTATAATTAGAATAAAATAACTTAATACTAATTACAGATAACCAATAATTATATGTTTAATATTGAACGAAATACACAAAAAATTTGTTAAACAATTTTAAATGTTTCACAATCTATTGAAAATAAATAAATGTACTAAGAAACTTAAAGCATCAAAAATATATAATTGTAACAGGTTGAATTTTCGGGTGCTTACTGACTGTGCGGGAGTTTACTTCGCAGACAGTAATTGGACATTCCGGAAATTCTCTGGGAGACAGGAATTGAATGTTAACTCCGTTATTGTAACTTTTAATGTTGAGAAATAGCAGTAAAAGTTATCGTTATTATTACAAGAAGTACCTTCACTGTAATTAGTGTAATGATTCCTAAATCATTTGTCTCGTTAGATCATTAAAGTCAATTGCTGATAGTTTTTTCAATAAATATTTGCTGTGTAGGATATTAATATAACGTTTGTGCAAAAAATAATATCTCGTAACAATGGTAGATATGAACAACTGATCTTACCGTAATTATTTTTAGTGTTTAAAATTGACGTTTTCTAAAAGTTCTAGTGGAAGCTGATACATTAAAATAAATTTGGATGTAAAATATTCTACCCAAATATCTATACTTAAAAAGTTAAAAAATGTTAAATGTAATTGTGAAATGACAAAATTCTGGAATATTTTATATATAAAAACGTTAACAAAACAATTAATTGGTGTTGTTGTTTTTATTGTTAAACATTACCCCCTTTTTTTTATCATCTATAACTTGAATTTTTCCACAGTTGATTTTTACCATTATGTAAATATGATTTCGTTTGGCTCTCATAATGTAATTTAAAATATTTTTAATATTATTATTTAGGAAATATTATTTTTTGTTTTCTCATTTTGGTTTGTGTTCTATTGCAATTTTGTAGATATATTTGATTGGGTTATTTAATAAAGCATTTCAAAATAAAAAAGTTTAAATAATAATTTAAAAAATATTCAAAGCGTTTAAATAATGGACGTATTCTGGCGGGAAAAAAATTGTACAATGATTTACTAAAAGAATGCAACTTTATTCATTTTCTTTCACAAATAGAAATGTGTGTGCGTGGGGTAAATAAAATATTTACACCTCTTTTACTAGTTGCATTTACTTATTTTATGTATAAAAATAAATTGTTTATTGTAAACATAATCAATGTATATTTATTGGAGTACATCTATGGCTATTTGTAAGAAAATAATATTTCCACTACGATTTAGGATGAAATATGTTCAACAAATCCCCAATTCAAAATAAGATGTAGAAATAAATGGAAAGCTGAAGCATATTTCACTAGGGTGGAGTAAAGTTAGAGGAGTGTACTTTGCTGACAGTAGTTAGACAAACCTGCATCTCTACCAGGAATAACGTGAAAGTTAATCGTGGAACAGTAAAGTTCTTTTTTTTTTCTTTTTTTTTTTAAATAAGAGTAGGGCTAATAGTTACTAAATAACTTAGTGTTATTGAAACTAACACTAAAATCCATAAATCATTAACCCTTAAAGGGCATACATATATTTTGGTCCATCAACTGGCACACAAGTGTCTGTTCGACCGCATTTTAAAAATGCTTTAAAAAATACAAATTATAAATATATTTTTTTAAAATTAGTTTTATTTGTTTCTTTAGACCATTGTGTATGTGTGTATGAATATATTGGTTACAAACAACTAATAATAAAAATTACAAAAAAAAAATGCTGAGAAAAATCCAAATTTTTGTTTGATAACATTTAAACTTTTTGAACATTGCCGTATTTATGAAGTGTTTGAAAGTTTTAGAAAAAAAAACTATACTGCTTCTTACTCTTAAATATATGCGGAATCAATATACATATGCCTTTATTTCTGTAGAACTATGATCTTCCTTACAAAAAATCACAAACATAGGCAAATTTTAGTATCATAGGCAAAAGCAGTAAAACAATTGGTCCTTCCAACATGTCTAAATTAAACAAACTTTGTAAGAAAAACTAAAAAATAATTTTACTCCACAATGAAATCAATTATAAACTAGAAAATTCTTTACTGAGACGGCTTACAGTGATCTTACTGGGAAGATTCCAGGTATTATGTCATACCATATCATTCCAGTGATATGTTAGCATTTTACTATTTTGTTTTTCCATTTCATGTATCATTTTGCTTATTTCTTCATTAGTTCTTTTAGTTATTTCACCCAATATGTGTTCATCAAACAATATTTTCCATGCTTCAATCGGGGTTCATACATTCTTAGCCTCTCCTTTCGAACCGGGAAGGTTGAAACTAAATTCCGTCTCAGTGGTCTTCCTCGTTTATTTGGTAAATGTGATGACCACATATAACCATTTTTTATCTCAATAACGTTGAGTTTCTAACTCTATTTTCCACAACTACACCAGTATCTTCTAATTCTTCTTCATCTGCTGAGTTCAAATCTGATTCTTCTGAATCCACTTCGCTGACATAATCGGAGTCAGAGTCGTCACTCCCATCAAAAGTCATGGTCACTGTCATCCTCTAACAGTATCATCATTCAGTCCTCTGATCGGCTCATTTTGTAGTTTTACAACTAACAATAAGTACACAATAAAACAATTAAAGTTACTTCAAAAATAACCACAAAAGTGCTATCACAACCCATATAAACAATACAGCTGGTTAGGAAAAACACAACCTCAACCGGCACACAGGGGTACACTGCACCCCAAGATAAGTAAACATGTATACTGCTCAAGTGACAACTGAGGTGGCCGGTAGTGGGGCTTGATACCCAGTGCTGCCAACTAAATTTACACGGGTACTGAAAATTCCCACCACAAACTTAAACTGAGTAATATCAAATATAAATTTGTGTGGGGTCCAGTGGACCCCAGTGTGCTCTTTGAGGGTTAATAGTTAATAAATTTCTGTTTATAAAAAATATGATTGAAATGGTTGATAGTTTTGATATTATACAAGGAGTTTGTTATTGTGAAATAATAGTATAAGATTAAATTTTACGAAAAACAAACATTTACTAATGTTGCTATAAGATAAAAACTGAAGAAATAAGTTGTTTAATCGTATGTTATTCTACAAAATAATTAATATAAATTAAATAATTAAGCCACAATACCTACAGGAAAGAGATAAATGAGATTTAGACAATTTTAGTAAATATATCAATAAATTTACATATAATAATATGTGTAAATCAATACTAATCTTGACTTGTGAGATAATATTAGATTTTTAAAAACTCGAACACAAGATCTAATAAAAATTATGTTTATTTATGAATTTATATAGCCAAACTTTACAGATTTTATAATAGCTGCCCAAGAACAAAGGGCTAGTAAACTTAAGTAAATAGATATCAGTCAAGTATCTCGTGACAACCTCTTTCATAAATCAATAACCTTGAATACTATAGAACAAAATAATGTTTTCTGGATACATGAGATACCTTCTATTGGAAGTGTGTCAAAAAATAAAATAAAAATATAATCAAAAATTAGGGTAAATTCATTTTTGTAAGTAGAAAATAAATTATCTGTTATAAAAGTTTCAATCGACTTAATATAATTGTTAAATCCGGCAGAAAAATGTGAGGCCTTACATAAAATATGAACTTTATTTTTTTATTTTTTTTTTTTTGTAATAATAATTTTAAAAATAATAAGCCTGATGTAAGTATGAACAACTATAGGAAATTAGGTAATAATATGCAATGAAGCAAAATTGGCAGTATACGAACAAAAGTCTTTGAAATATAAGAAATAAAATTGAACCAATACAATCTTGGATGGTTTCTAATTTTAAACCCTACGACGTCATAACAGTCGATATACAGAATCTCAATCAAGAAACCAGCTGTTTTTGCCTCATCTCTTGTACTGAAAAGTCCTATTTTAGGTCAACGGAAGTTAAAAAATTCATCATCTTCTATATCTGCAGAGTAAGCACAACTTTAATTATGTTCCACATTGTGAGAATTAGGATTTCGAATTATTTATAGAAATCGAACTTCAACACCTTGTTCAGAACATGATATTTTCACGAAAATTTACTGTAGAATACGTTACGACGATCGTCAGCAGTGTAGTAGTTGAGGACATTGTCGTCTACCAAGAAGATAACTTACGTAGAGTATAGAGTGTGAATTCATCTGAAAGTGAAATTCAGCAAGTGACGAAAGATCTCAAAAGAACCATAAAACTACATGTATGATAAATATTGTAAAAGCTTTTGTCGTACAATAATTTTGAAAAATAAAGTATACAACTTACAATCTAATAAACTAAAAAATAATTCATTTTACAATCAATACCAAAAAAATTCATAAAATAAAATAAACAAAAGTTTTGAAAAATAAAGTATACAACTTACAATCTAATAAACTAAAAAATAATTCATTTTACAATCAATACCAAAAAAATTCATAAAATAAAATAAACAAAAGTGTACGGGAAACCGTCCAGACCAAATAATTAATAGATGTGAAAAAACCATAAATAAAACAAAATATTTAAATTGATTATAACTACAACAAGATAATTACAATGTTAAAGTATTTGTTATTCTTTATATGATTTCGAGTTACGTATTATTTTAAATCGGAATTATCTACCCGTTGATTTTACATAGCGTGTGAAACAGAAAATACACGATACAATTATCATGTACAACTGTTAAAATTTACCATATAATTGATTCGGTAAATGGTAGGATTTCTTCGGAATATACTATACGATGTCGCCTAGATAGATCATAAATTAAAAAAGAAATAATTTAGGCGAACCACTGTAAACTACAAATCAAAACTGAAAATACTGGTGGCGCAAGTGCAAGATTTAATACAGAACTGTTAATAAACAAATATTCCTGTTTACAAATCGTGCATAATTGTAAAATCATTGTAAAGGTATAGATAGTGTATATTAAACATGTCGTTTGTGTTTTAATTATATATAGTGTCAGAGGAGAATTATTATGTATTTACTACAATCATTAATGTTTAGAAAATATATGTATTCTTAGATAAGGTATTTAAATCGCTACCAATAGCAGTCAGTAGTCACTGTATAAAACTACAATGAACTCAAACTAAAGATACAAGAAAAATAGTAATTCATATACTAATATGTCTAACAATGACAATATAATAACTAACTTGAAGTAGATTAATGTATCAACAATATTATTTAAATATATCTCGTTGAAATGGCATATACGAGTAAATATAAATAAAAATTATACCAGTGTAGAATATATATATATATATATATATATATATATATATATATATATATATCCGAACACTAAGATTTATGGGCTGAAACCTCCATATCTATTTAGAGCAACACAAATTTTAACTATAAAACAATAATTATAATATTATAGATGTTCCTCAAAAAAATAAAAATAAAACTGAAAACGAAATGATAAAAATCCTTCTAAAACTGTGTATATTAACCTTTTTTCACTCAGAAATGATCAATAAGATATCAAGGATGTAAGAAGTAGTAACCTTATTTCACAACGTAAAAAAAGTAAGCGCTTTTGTCGTACGCAGTGATACTGCCGACGTAAACCAGTATATGTAAACGTGCAAAAGATTATTTAACTTTAGTGAATCGAAAGAGATTCACTACCTAAATATTCTAATTGCGCCGCATCACAACCAACTAACTATCGTAGTTTAGTGTTTACCAAAAAGCTAAAAATAAGTTGTTCTTTACTTGCCAGAGCTGGACACCAAAATAACTAACTTACGGTATTTACACCAAATAATTAAATTGGATTATCCTACTTATGAGTAACTAAAAATTAGGAATCGGAATCAGTCCAGGCTACCCAAAATGAAAAATTATATATGAGACAAATAACTTAAAGTACAGTGAAGAAGATTGGAGAGGTTATCGAATGAGGTGATATAACCTCATTGGTGTAGCCAAGCGCCTTTATGAGAGAACGGATCTAAAGATAAATCTAATTACTGGCTACTAATTCAAATTAAAATACTCCTAGCTATATTTTTATAACGACGATGGTATCACCCAACTTTATTGGCCTTACAGAGAATATTGATATAAAATCTAATTATTGGACGGATATAATGTAGCTGAGGAAAAAAAGTAATTAGGAAAAAAAACATGGCAGTGGTATTTCATCATCATACGGATTAAGAGAGTAATAATCATACTATGTTGGATCAAAATTTGTCAGACCGTTTGGACTACAAGAACGGAATACAGACAGATATATTTAAATTATAGAAGAGTTTTCCTAAAAATAAATGTTTTAATAAAAAAAAATAACATTCATTTTAGAATAAATATTTCTTTAGTATCCAAAAATAAAGAAATAACTCTGTAGCTAAATTTGTGTTACATATATTACAGCTAAAGTATTTTATTAAAATAATATGTACTCAACAAACTTCTAGACTCAACAATGTTTCCATGTTTTCGTGCGACACCCGAAGCTAATCTGTGAGTCGTATAATGGTATCTATATAACATTGTACAACTAAGATAATATGTACAATAATATGGACCATTAAAACGTGGTATTCCCTGAACAATGTCTAGATAACAAACGTTGAGTAATCTCTGTGTATCACTGAAAATAATGGAAATTTATCGAAAAAGCTGCAATGTAAAATAACAGCGTTCATTTTATTATATGTTCATTTTATTATCAGTGTAAGTAATAAGTTCACAGATTGACTCTAGAGTCAAGTAGTAGAACCAGCTGGAGTAACATGTGGCTACTTAAAGACAGTTTTAACTTATATAACGTGTACAAATGTACAAGAATAACTTCTTCTTTTTTAGTGTTGAAAAATGTTCTTAATATTTAGTGTCTTGTGTTTGTAAAGTGTAGCTTGATAATGCCGTCTGTGTAACGGCGAAACATGTCGCACAAAAAAAAAGGATTGTTTGACAAACAAGGTATTTATAACCATTCATATATAAATATAACAACCCATTAGGCTACAATGAATTCTATTACATAACCTATTATAGAATTGCGTAACTTAAAAAAATAAACATTTAATAAATAAATTAAAACACTCCATTTGCTAGGTTGACTCTTGACTGTACCTCTGGTTACACTGTTAAATTATTAAAGCTATTTGGAATGACATTAATATTTATATTATATAATGTCATACAATAATGTGTCAATGTTGTGTAAGTTATTAATATTTAACAGCAAGTAACAAGGGGGTAACCGTAATATTTTCTCCATTTATAACATCGTTGTTCACTCTACTATTTGCATGTTACTTAACGTAAAACCAAGACATAGGGAAATACTTTGTTTTTGAGTTATGTGCAATTTATTTTTCTTTACAAAATACCGAATGTTTACGCAAGTAGGAAAGATATTGAGCTCAAATTATGTGTACCTATTTCTTGCATAACCATTTATCACTGTGGGGAAAAACCTTACCGTTCTTTTAAATATTTTCAAAATTGTGGCCATATAAAATCTTTTATATCAAATATATCAAAAACCGCAAATTTTGCATTCAGTGAATGGTTACTTAACACAAGTGTGCACATAACCCACAAGTTTATTACATATATATATATATATATATATATATATATATATATATATATATATATATATATATATATATATATTTGGATGAGGCTTCTTTCACTAAAGATGGTATAAACAACTTTCACAATAGAGATGTTTGGTGTAATGAAAATCCTCATAGAGTATTTCTTTCAAGAAGTAAACACAGATTTTTCATTAAGTGTTTGAACATCAATCTACATGGGTAGGATAATAATGAGGACTTTCTTTATGCCACTTAGATTGACAGGTGACTTCTTTCTTGTGTTATAATGGATGAAAGACACTTTGGACATTTTTTGTAGTTTGTATCTATTTTCATGTATTTAATTAATTAAATATTTTATTTAAATAAATAATTTATTATAATATATTATAAGGCCTAATAATTATTACCTAATATCCATAATTTCTTATTTTTACAAATATTTATGACAATTAAAAAATTATTAATTGTAAATTTTTTAAAAGTTATTTTATAGATCGCATTAACTTTAAAATATATTATTTCTGTAGTAATTCTAGATATTGTTGACAATTACCAAGAATTTGGTTTTATGTCAATATCTCTGTTGTCCTTTGAGATACAGACCAAATAAAAAAAAATTATGTTTGTTATTAGGAAAGTAGCCTAAATATTTTGGTCGAGTAATTTTTTTGTAAAGTTAGCGTCTTTTGAGAGATTTCACATTAAATAATTTAAACGGCCGCCATTTTGAAAATATTCAAAAGAACGTTCTTGTTTTCGTACAGTGATAATCGGTTACGCATAAAATAGGTATACAGTAAAGTATCAACTCAATAACTATTGTACTTCCAAAAACATCAATTATTTTGAAAAAAAAAAAAAAAAAATGGCGGATAACTAGAAGACAACGCATTATCGGGCCTATGTTTACTGGAATTTTTTTCATCAGTATGTTATGTAGAATTACTTCCAGGAGTTTGGCTTCACCTTTAAAATACACCGTAAACATAAATCAATCATTTTTTTGGCAAACTTCATATTTCATTAGAGAGACAAATTAAAGTTATTCGACGAGATTAATAATAATCCACCTCGGTGTCATTTACTCAGACACTTTAATTTACTTTACAATAGTAATGAGTATAAAATGACGTGATTTGTGTTTAATAATATCGTCCGTTAAGGAGCGAATGTTTCAAATTGAAATGTGTTGATTTATGGTGAAGAATGAACAGAATATAGTCAACGACGATATAAAGTACAGATTTGAGAGACCATGATGCAACATTGTAACACAGTGCAGAAATTCAATCAGATATTCCTTAAAACTACTTTCTTTCGACGGTATCAGATCTGAAAAGCCATTATTTATGACAGAGGAGGTATTTTAGATCGTGTGCTACAAATTCTGTGAATGTCAGATCAGAATATTAACACCGAAAGTGGACATGCAATATGTCACAGCACACTAGGTCTTGCTTACATACTTACAAAACTACATCTTTGAATGCATGAAAATATAACGACAATGCTATGTGGGTAGTCTTTCCTATAGATGGTTGTTAAGAACCTTGTAAGAATGTTGAAGTTGTACTATACTATCGAGGCATACCTACATTTGACTTGTATTGTCAAGAGTAAACCATCACTGGTCAAGTAAAAACTAAACTCGACATGAACGCTACATGATGACGTTTAGTTTTGTCTGAGACTGTCTACTCACAACATTATTGTGACAGCATTATGTATTATTTCATTAAACAGTTGAATGGAAATAAAGTTGTCACAGTCCGTTTACAGAACAATGTTAAGGTAAACTGGTCCATACGACTGAACTATGACGTGTCTCCGGACAGAAGTTTTTTCTTCTAATAATATTTTACCACCCCTATAAATCCCTAAACTTGCTCGTCTCATTTTATTTCATTTGTAATATTACACACTACAACTATTTCAACAATCCTTATCCAAATTATATTAATTTATTAGGTTAAATACCATCTGCCTCTAATATAAATCCTATGATGAAAACTGGAACTTTTATATAATCGATTTAAAAAACATGTGTAAAATGAGTTATTCAGCGTTGGAAAAGACTTGACTCAGATATATCGTTAGTGTTCATTAGAGTTTTAATGAGATCTCTTATTTCGTTGTGTATGGAAGCAGAAAGACATAACTGATGAGTCAATAATAATATTAAATTTTCCTTAATTAATTTCCGTTTGAAGTTCAACATTTCCAATGGCGTCTTGTAAATTAATTTGAACAACAAGAAATTATTCATAATGAGGTAACATATAGCATCATCTTAAAGTTATATATACGCCTACGTTATTTTGTTAATGTAACTGAAATACGACAGTCAAGGTTAGTTTGTTTACATACTCTAAATGTGTTATAACAAATTTGTTTTTCCACTCCAGAAGACAGGACGGAGAGAGACTTGATGGGGTCAAAGCAATCATCAATATTGGAAATATATGTAGTGTAAATTCATTATTTTGAATGCCTTGATGTGCTGTAAAAAACTGTGAAAAAAAATTAATATCCGTTGTAACAATCCGTAATGGCTTCCAGTAAAATAAAAATGCAGACTTCCATAAACGCATACATTGTCCATAAAACTGCACATAAAAATATTGTTTTGGAAATATAATAATGTCTTATTGACAAATTTATTTGCAGAGCTCTGTCTTACAATATTGCCTCCGTCATTTTGAATTGAATAAACAGAAGTGTATACTGTATTCTTAATTCTACTATTCACTTCTCATAATGCATTTAAAATTATATATCACTCAGGAATTCTTTATAATTAGAATATTTTGCTTTTGGAGGGGGTAAATATAATATATTAAGATACCGGTAGTTGGGTATCGTATTTATTTATATGTCTAGTCCAAAACGTAGAGGGTATACCATAAGTAAGATGGTTAAAGAAAGCATTTTAAACTACAAAAATTAACGCAAATAGAAGGAAAGACGAATTTTATAGTCATATTGAATATGAAAATAGTTTTACCTTTACAATCCAGACAAAAAAAAATTGAAATTATTGTTTTATTCACGTTTTCTATTCACGTAGCGTGTTATATAATACAGGTATAACTTGCGTACACTTTGGAGTTTCTTACCTACTTTATATATAACTGACCACCGAAACTGACCCACAGTTTCGTCCTCAGTTACTTTTCATTTTATCACATACATGAACTAGTTATCCTAGTCGTAGGATAGTCCTCTTAGACTTTTTTGACCTATTTTCGCTGGTTCTCGAACGGAATCCTCCTTTTCTTTTACATGTACTTAGCCATCTTACTCTACTTTTTCAAATTGAAATCCTATTTAGTTCTATTTATTAAGTGAGGATGTCTTCGTTTATCTGAGTATCCATTGTCTTCTTTTACACGTTAAGTCATAAAACTCATTATAATGTTTTTCTCGTAGAATGTCAGCTTATCCTTCTTTGGCAATACCATAATCTTGCTGGCCTACTTAACTATTGGTAATATTATGGAAAATTATTATATTCATCCTACTTGGACAATTTCCTCAAAAATATAGGTCTTTTGTATCACATAAAGAAATCTATAGCATGCTGCGATTTTAGATACCATTAATATACACTGAGGTACTTGTCGCCATCATTGGTTGGGGGAAAATGTGAACTAATTTTAACTGATGTTTGCTTTGACTTTCTCGTGTTTCAGGATATTTATAAATACTTGTTTGTTTTTTTTAACTAATTAGTGAAATAAATATTAGTTAAACTACAAATCTTATTGTAGTTAAGACCAAGCATAGTGTCAGTGTAACTATCAAATAATCTTCCACGCTCTAAATAAAATTCTAGTTAGCCCTAAAGTATACTATTAGGGCAATATTATCCGAATTCGGAAGTCTTTCTGTTGCAAATATTTCCATTCGGGTTGAGCTTTAGAGGTCTAATTATATTTACATATTACGGTAAAATTTATTGAGAACTCGAATCTCATTTCCGTTGATGCAGTCTAACTGTAAATATTTATTTCACTAATTAGTTCAAAAACTTCAAAACTAACCATTATAGATTTATATAAAATCAGTTTGAATTTATTAAATTTTTGCCATTGTTACAAGTTACAAGGAAATCTATATCCTTTGTGTAAAAACCATATTATTACTTCACTTGAAATGGGCATCTATTGGATATTACAATAACCAAATGAAAAATGTTTTCCACAATAAGCACAATACAATTATGTTATATTTCATTTTGCGTATTCTCTATATTGGATAAAAAGAAATTATATATAAAACATAATACATTTAAATGAAATAAATACATATATACAGACTAAAACATAATCTTTATCTGACGAGTACAGGTCAAGTAGGCTACCACAAATAAGATATATTTTTTTGGAATTTCGAATTTGATAAAAAATAAATCTGATATTGTTCATCTATACCTTTGCTGTAAGGAAAAATGATCATTTTTCCGAAATTGAAATATCATATTCAAATTCTACTATTATTCATTGGAAATTATAATATATTTTTTGATTATCATCGTTATAAATTATTTTACGTGTGGTTGTGGAGCTTTTATGAGTGGCATGTTATACATTTTTAGCATTGTAGTGCACTCTTTCCATTTTTCTTCCTTCATTGAAGTTGATAAGTGGCTTTATTAATTTCCAAGCAATAACATATGGTCTTTCATGCAACTGGAAAAAATTATTGTTGACCTCTGTTGCAGCATTACATGCCTTGTGCACGTTGAGTAGTATTACGTCTAGAATTTGAATATCGAACAACTTATGTGCGTAGTTGTACTTCTTAGCTCTTTGTTATCCTATCTTTTAGATTCTGTCTTTAGTGATTATTGCTGTGGGAATATTGTCATTTTTGAGTTCAATAACATATTTTGACAAGAAACGAGTATCTGAAAAAATGTCCAAGTGTGTGTCCAATATAAGTCCAAAAATATAAATCCTTCAATCACAGTAAGACTGGAACAAAACACCGCACACACGACACACACATAGAAATATATTCCCAGAGTCTGAAAAGTCAGTATTAGAGTATGAGAGAGAGAGAGAGAGAGAGAGAGAGAGAGAGAGAGAGAGAGAGAGAGAGAGAGAGAGAGATCGTTGATAACGACCTTCCGGCCATATTCCCTCTCCGTGTAAAGTACTTCTGGGAATATGGTCACTAGCAGGTCCTTAAAAGGGATAGCTGCTTAATTCGAATATATATAACACAAAAATATACTTTAATACATATAGAGTCGAGAATAAATATATTTTTTTTAATTTCCTCAAAATGTCTGTTGGGACGACAGCCTTAGTTTTACAGATAGGCCACCGAGGCTGCGCTGAACGCAATACTATCTCCTCTAGAAGAGATTCGGGTTTTTGACTTGTGAGCGACTTAAGGGGCTCTTGAGTCTGACTGGTGTATTCAAATTTAAAAGAAAGTGTGGAAATTTCTTATACCTTTACAGGATACTAAAATATTTTACTTTAAACAAACACTTTTGGGTTTATGAAGTTTTCCGACCTTGATGATTTTTTGCCGTCAAGTACAAGTCCTTTCCTATCTAAGAGTTCGGTCCGACTTCATTTCTCAATTGATAAGTTGCGCGTGTACTTTTGTTAGTGTTATATCAATGTGTGCGAAATATTATAAACTACTCAAATTTATTTGCAAATATCAAACATTTACCAATTTAATTTTGTTTACCTTTTTAATCGAAACGGAGAAGTGATTTGTTATTTTTGACTAAATCTAAATTCATTGCCTATGAGTTGTAACTTTGTTTAGTTTATTTTTTAAGTAATGAAGTTTAAAATATTTTAATAGATTGTGTTAGAGGTTAAATAATGTCACGTTAATATGATGCGACATAATTTATGTTTGAATCAGTTCTTGTTCGCAGAATTAAATTAATTTGGGAATATACATGTATCAAAATACAAATATCAGTTACAAACTTGAATACAGAATATGAATTATTACAAATCCATATTACCGAATAAATTAGATTTTGACGAATAATACAACATACATTTTTTGACGAAAAAAAAATTGTGTTTAAATTTGAGAAGCAATACGTTTTATTTGTTACCATTTCTGATATTACGTACATTTTTACCTTTTTCATCAGGTTTTTACACACTATCTATAAATTTAAACATTTTTAATAATATATTAATAGTTTATTTTATTTATCTTATACCGCACACGGCTTGGGTAGGTGAGAATATCTTAACTCTGTCAATGCCCATTATTATAAAAATAAAAAATCCGGATAGAAATATAAAATAACTTGAAATAAATAAACTTAAAATTAAACTCGGTGAAGATAAAGGGTATAAATCTAGTATTCTTCAACAGTTTGTGTAACGGGTTAAAAAACAACCCTTTCATGAAAGAATAAGTTGTAAAATTACAACCTCTTTAAGTAATACCATTTAAGATAAACTTTAAAAACTAAAAGGCGAATTAGCACGTTCATAAAAAATATATAATTATAAAATCATATTTGACCTATTATTTTTATTTTTAGACATCTGAAACTACGCTATTTATATTTTAAACGGTTTACTTTAGGTATTGGTATTTAGGTATTTGGATACCAAAGTTGAAATCCTACGTATGAAAAGTTCTGGAGAAGTGATGATGAACTTGATGACCACTTTTTGATTAATCGGTTTTGGTTGATTATGTTATATATTTTTTTAAATAATATTTTTATTGTTATTTACTTTCATCTTTAATAGTTTTATATTAATATTATTTCTATCTCTCTGTGTAAGTATCAAATACTGGACTAAAACAATTCAAACATAAATTATAAGTTTAACCTTAATTTAAAACATTCTAATCTGTAAATTTCCGTAAATGAAAGAAGGGATGTTTATTTCAAATTTACTATATCAGTCCTTCGTTTGATAACATACATGTCAGCTTTAATACAAATTTAAATATATTGTTTACCAGGACAAAATTGCAGCTGGCGTCAGAGACAATGGACTTTGTGGCATTTACACTTCTCAATTAAACATTTAAATATTCAAAAATGGTACAGACTTTCTAAAATTACAGAGATACGAGTAAATCAAAATATAGATCTAAACACAATACACCTAAAACTTGCTAAAACCAATACACTTATATATATTGGAATAATTGTAACGCTGACAAAAAAAAATATCAAATAGAAAACTGAAACAAAATTAATTAAATGGAGTAAAAGTTACCAGTATAACATAACTTATAAATAAACATCATCATAACAGATACAAATTAGATAAAAATTTCATTGCATTTATAACAAATGAAATATAACTCTGAAACAATTAAAATGTAAGTCATACAAAAATAATAAAATAGTTCAAACAATTTCAAATATTATATTAAATTATTAATAAACGATATAGAATCATCTTTCTGTATCTGTGTATTATAAGTTACTGTTTTGTAAACAACATTATGAAAGAATAATATTTGAAACGTTTTGAATAAATAAAAATTATAATAATATGACCCATTAAATTGGAGAAAAAAGTAAAAGAATTGTGTAAAGTTGCATTTATATAAGATATTTTAAATGTAATAGTTCAATATATATATATATATATATATATATATATATATATATATATATATATATATTGTTTGTCCATACTTTTACAGAGATGAAGAGAGAATCAAGGGAAATGTTTGGGGAAGTGTTGTGTCTTTAGGGAACATAGAAGAGATAAAATTCCACCCTTAAGCACAGTTTAGAAAGGCGTTATCTGTCCATTGTCCAAAGCCACCCCATTTATAGCGATGTGGGATGTTTTAACTGCCTAACGTAAGGTATCGTTATTTTGGAAATAAACTTAAATGGGAATCTCGTACTTATGTAATGTTTATCAAGTAGTTGTATTTGTTTACTTTGTTAAAATTATAAATATTTATCTCAAAATGGATTGTAGAAACTATTATTATTTTTGTACAATTTCTTATGTTTTTTTATAAGTTTTTATTTACCAATTATAAATAAAAAACAATTATAATCGATTTTATATAGTATCCAGAATTAAACTGATTGCATAAATGTATTCATCGTGATTTTCTAGAATACTTTCAGGGGCTAACTTGTAGCGTGTACTGGTATAATTATTCTGTTGTACCCTCGCAGGATCAACAAACTTTGTCTTCTATCTTGCATTATATCACTCTCTTTCATATTTCCTATGATTTATATCTTGACTTAATCTTGTTCTCTTCTAATCTCAATGTGATTTAAGCAATAGAGGGATTGTAGCGATATTTACTTTTTACCTTATTCTTTTAAAGGCGATGATGACCTCGAGTTTTTTTTATTTAAACTACAAGAAAGGGAAAATAAATGTACTTCTCCATACAATCCAACTATTGAGATGTCTCGTACTATTTAGGCCAATTACACATTTTAAACTATCTACCGTGTGTGTTTATTTGATGCAGGGTACTTTTCAATAAAATGTTCTCGCTATTTCTATAGTGATATAGAGTCATGTAGTATGTGATCTCTAGCCAAAAAAAATAAATAAAATAAATATTAAAAAATTCTATTTGTTAATTCAGTTTTTAAAGTGATGTAGTATAACGTTAATGTTGTAATAGTTTTGTTGTTTTATTTAAATGGGTATAAAAGAAAACATGTGATTTTATCATTAACGAATTAATAAGAAATATATTACGAGTACCTAATTCAATAGACTTATATAACAGTCTACACTTTATTAAAGCAATATGTATCGCTATTCATAATTATATATATATATATATATATATATATATATATATATATATATATATATATATATATACTCTTACAATTCAAACAATATTTTACATGATGTAATATATTACACAGAAAAGAGAACTTTTATCGCTGTAGCAACTCAATAAACCATATTTCGATAACATGGAACAAATGCCTTGTAAAACTTAGTCACAACTCAACCAAGTTTTAACACTTAAAAGAGAATTTATAAACTATAGAATAGTATAAATTATTTACGATTTTAGTGGATAAACATTAACATAATTAGGAAGTTTTTAAACTTTAGAATTGAAATTTTTGTTTTATATTTCACGAACGGTAGCAAAACGTTTTCATAAATTTATACGTTAGGTATTTTATTAAAAAAAAAACGAGAACCGCCTAAATATAACACTATTGTAGGAATGAAATAAATTAATGCAATTTTATTTAATACTAAATTTCTTCCTGAACAACCGTAAATCATTAAAAAAAAATTAACTATTATTTATAAAATGATTATATATTTAAATAGAGCCTAAGCTTGTTTCACTTATGCCGTAAATTAGAGGTTTGATTGAAATCGATCTATAAAACCACCAGGCAAGATTCATTATATTTTTTATTTAAATCTCTATAAATAAAATTCTTAGAGATTGGCGAGAATTTCATTGTTTTTTTGACAATGTCATTATTATGTCCTCAAGTGCTTTATCACAATCAACAAGTTATTATATTATTTTGAGCCCATGCAAATTAAACGATAATAAATATTTCAGACGTATGAGAGCTAACCTCAAATATTAAATTAGATGGAGACCGAAAAGTCACAAGCTAATGGGAACGTGTTCCGTTCTACGAAAAATATTAAAATTTGTAAAATCATTTGGGTAGTAAATTAGTGTTCAGATGAAGTAAATACATCAATTTAATTACCACTGTTTTGAGCTCAGAGAATATAAAGACGAATATGTTGGAGAAAAACTAGTAAACTTTTTATATTTATATTTAAATTAGGTACTGACCTTTAGGCAAATACATGTCAAAATACTTCCTGGGGTCACAAAGATTGAATTAATGGTTTAAATGCTTAAAACTGCACACCTACTATTTCGTACAATTATCCAAAAGGTTGTGTGTGTCGTCTCTTTAAATATATAAGAATATTTTGGTAACATGGTCAGACTATGTTTGTCATTTCTAGGACAATTAAAAATTTGTGAATACCAAAGAGAATAGTAAAATCAAAATATCTGTTTTTCAAAAACCGTTTCAATGCTATTGATATATGAAGATTTCATGGTCTAAACTAATGCCCCAGTTTCTAAAAATCGAAAAATACATAAGCGATTTTAACATAGTTACTAATTTCATATATATTAAATGAACATAAATTAAGAACGTATTTTTCGTGGTAACGTTTAAACTGATATTACACGTATCAAAGGCTATCGACGTAATTATTATTGATTCTCACATGAATATTCTTTATTTCTTCAATCGTTGTTCCATAAAACATAATTTAAAATACCTTTAATTGAATGAATACATTTTATTTTATATTCCTCGTAGTAGTTTAATTATTTCAATTATTTACCTCTATGCAAAGCAAATGTATTTTCATATATTTTTTATAATGTTACAAATTTCATAAAACGAATGTCTATAATAAATTTATAAATAAATTATAAAGCTCTAAATAATTTCAGCTTAATGCGTTCTAACTTTATAAATACTAATTTTTGTTGTGGTAACATCTCCCATTTTATTTTATTTTCCCAGCATCTATTTTTCCTTTTTTTTTTATCCTATAATATATTTTTCTGCTGCTTTTACAAAACCGCAAAAAAGGTTTTATCCCTAGCAGACCATAGAGCTTTAAGGTTTAGTTCGGTTATGAGGCAGTCACCATCACACTAACTCTACTTACCCTGAGTTAATTTTGCCTTACGCACTATTGTATATATCTCCAACAAGACAATTTAGTAACAAATCATTTAGTTATACTCAACATCTAATAGATAGTAACCATAATTATTCCAATTGCAACTCGAATATGGAAATGTTGCACATTAGCAACAAAAAAACAGGTAGATATATGAGCGTGATAAATGAATTTGAGATATATAGTAGCAAGACATATATTTCCGCAAATTTATTAAACGATCAGCTCACGTTCCTTTCTAATATTGTATGATACATAAATTAACAGACCGATTCAGTTACAACCGACTGAGATAAGATGTAGGAACGCAATTAAATGTAGCTCAATATCGCCCGAGCGGTCAGAAGTGAACGTCATTAAGCCTAGCTACATCATTTTGGCCCATATTACTCTCGTTACGAGCTACACACGGAGTGAAATTTATGTTTGTGATAGTGTTGTGAATTTTTTGTTAATGTTTTTCTAATGTCCTGATTATGGTCGAAATGACCAAATCGCAATAGATAAACAAGATAAAGCAATTAACAAAAATCGGTTAATTTGTCGTACCTAAATAAATTTGATTGTATAAATCTCTGATTGGAAAACTGATCGTGATTACATACAGAACTGACCTCTCTAGGTCTACACTTAAGTACTTTATAGATACAAGATTATTCCTACTTTGTCCCCAAGTCTGCAACCATCTGTGACATGACGTTACTCTAATAATTCTTCCAGAATAGCTCTGATAACCAGCATGTCTAGGAAATATTAAACTCTAAGAGCAAGGAAAATTTGTGACCGCACATTAACACACCCCTTCGTGGTAATTAGTATACTCACAGAAAAATAATATTAGGTTAGTTATAGTTTTACTATTAAATGAACTATATTTTATTATACTCAGTAGAATGTGAACAGATATCTAAAATATGTAAATAGAACAAAATTAAAATATCCATCGTTATTATTTTGTTTATAATAAACACACTTATTATATAATCATAAAAACAAATTAAACCATCTAGATACGACGTAGTTTCTGACTTCGGGTAGTCTGTCGTAAATAATTAAAAGGAGATTTGAATACATACAATCTCTAGTTTTAATTAATGGATGAAATTAATTAGTACGTTTAAAGTTTTGTTGCTAATGTTTGATATTGAAAATAAAATCAATAATGTTTTTGAAGTATGATATAATCTAATGTAAATTTTAAATTTATATTATAAATATATATTTAAAATAATTAAATCCTTAAAAACAAATACGTCTCACTATTATGGTGTCTATGTAACCATTAAATATACATAATACTTAGTAGCAGACAAAAAAATAATAGTTAAAAAATTTACTGAAATAAAATGTATCTACATTAAAATGGCGGTTTAAAAATATGTTAGAGGGTAAACGATAGGATCACGTCTGGTGGACTAAGTAAATAAATCGTAAATAATATGTCCGAAAATGTGTGTGTCTATCAGTCTGTCAGGTTATTAGTTTTTAAAATAAATATATCTAAGGAACGGTTTATTCATCGAGTCCAATAATTCTGTACCTTTATGGATTCCTAAAAACATATACACTAAACAATTTATCTTTAAAGAAAACGTCACCAAAAATGTCAATATCAGATAATGTTTTATTTAAGAAATAGGTTGAAATAATTGAATTTCCCTATAAAAGATATTTTGTGTTTAACAAAAATAATATAATATCTTTTGGATGACTAAGTTATATGTTACAAAACTATTCCTTAATTAACGACGACAACAATAATTTATCCTATTCTTTCAGATTGTTTAACAAAAAACCCCGTACCACGTCTCGAAGTTCACAAAATATTCAAATAAGTTTGGTTTACAAACGTGTTCGATTTATGCCGAAACTGATTAAAAAATATTGGAAAAACAAATTAACCGTTACAAAAATATTCCCTCAATAATTTGAATATGTATAATTGTTTATTTATATTTATATTTATATTTTTGAATGTGATTGTTAGGAATATGAAATTATTGTTGGTTTAGATGTAGGCCTAGTATAAGTTTGACTTTGGCTGTTATCATAATGTAACAATTAGATATCATTTATCATTAGCCACTATATATGATTTGTCTAATACTAACCATCAATATGTCTACAATATTGAGCTATGCATCAGAATAACGTTTTCATTCACAAGATTTTACAAATCCGGTAATTTATCAAGCTAATTGTTGTGTGATTTCCAGCAAAACATGAATGGTTTGTATGGAAGAGCGTGTATTTATCATTTCTCGTTTGTGGTAATTGTGAATACTATTGTTTTATGTGTTCTGCACATATTTGAATAGATTACATAGTTTACTTTTTTTCCCTCCACTGTCGTGTACATAGTTATTTGAATTTTAGGTACTTGGTATTATTTTGCTAAACATTAAAGAACGAATTTTAAGCATAAATATTTAACTAGTTTAGTCTTTAATTATACCAAAAGTGTTGGACAACAGTAATGATATCGACCAAACCTCTGTTCAGTGCTTGGTCTGGGACGATCGTTTTATTTTATATTTATTTCTTATTTTGAGGGTTGGCAGAAGAATGAATTTTACTTCTGTGACGCATGAAATATTTAGAACGTAACGTATATACAAAACAAAAATTATTATCAAATATTTTATTAAATAGGGATATCATCGATTGTATTTCTTGAAATTGGTCACAAAATGTCCTTTATAAGAACTAGAATTTGACTCTGTTATTATTTTGTAAATCCAAATGTTATTATTCTGCTCTTAAAATAAAATCAGTAAAAACCGACAGTTACCAAACAATATGATATATAACAAAATATATATTTGTTAAAATCGTCGATATTCTGGTATAATATTGTTTTTCAATCATAATTCACATTTCAAATCCTAATGTTCTTCCCAACCGCTAAAAACTTACAACTAACACGTTTTTTAAATTTATTTTTCACATAACACAAATTTTTATCTTTTATTACCACTACAACAATCTCCAATCTCAACATTACATAATATACAATATTGGGACTTTTTCCAAGAAAGAAGATACTACTGGTTGATGTTTACTTTTATACTTAACAAACTCCGTTTTTCGATACACACTGATATCTAATTTATACCAGTTATGAATCATGGATAAAAGTTGCTAAACATTTTTATGTGAACAGTGGATATCGCACTTTGGGTAGTTTAATAAATAAAAAATATCATTATAGTAAATACATTTTTGATAATGATTAAAGTGTTTTATTACCTATAATAGTTGTACAACAATAAGTAACGGTAAATAATATTAATAATATTATGTACTGTAAACTAGAAAAAAGGGAACTCAAAGGCACAAATATAAATGTTATTGTAATATACATGGCATGACCTTTAAACTGTGATTACGATTTACCCATTATTAGGATTTTAAATATTGTGCTGCACACAATGTTGTGGAATGCCGACTTTATTAGCCGAATAACACTTATTTACACCCACCTCTAAGCGTTCTTAGGTATTGAACATAATATAAACGAATTTCTTGTTATGGTTGTAAATCAAGGATAAAGATTTTTTGTGTAAGCCACTTTCAATGAATGCTAAGAGACAGTGTTTAGCTGATTCAATAAAATAGATTGGAAACGACTAAGAACAGTGTATTCGCATATCAGTACTTCTCGAGAAACATTGTGTCACTCACGATAACAAATATTAATCATCTACGTTCTTAGAGTCTTTTCATTCATTTTGCACGATCATGTCATAATAATAAACATATTAAACTGAAAAATAAAATAGTTTCAAAGTAGAAAATTATTTGTTTCAAATTGCAACCTCTTTATTATTCATCAAATTCAGTTTTAATATAATTAGTAGGCCTATATGAACAACAATAACAAATTAATATTTTAATTTAATTATTTTTTTCTAAAATTTAAAATGACTCTGCTAAAAATACGTAATTATCTCTGCAATTAAAATAAAAGTAACACTTAAATATGCACCGTCTTTTGAAGGGATAAACAAAAAATGGGACTTATGGTAATGTAATACATAATTTATTTATTACTTGGTCACATAAACAACATTACAGAAACTATTTATCATCCACTGTTACAAAAATATAGATTGTTAGAAAGGTTCATTAGGATAATTAAAAAGGATATTTTAATTTTATTGTAATTAAGATTTCCAGTTATATTTTGAGCAATATTATAGTAATATAATCACTAGGATTTCCCATTATTAAAATTATTATTCAGTGTAGAGTGTAGTAATAAAATAGTTAAAAAGTACAATTAATTATCATTTCAGCCACTCGGTATAAATGCGTGAATATTATCAAATATCGGTCAGATTACTTTTCTCACAGATATTAAACATTTATCTTTAGTGGAAAGTAAATTAGGCATTTAACTTAATAGTTCTTAATTTGAACAATAATAAAGTAATTACTGCATCGTATATTGTTTCTGTTTGTTGAAATACTATAAATGTAAAGGAAGGAAGCTAACATTTGTTCCCATATTTCTAATAAGTGTATTATTTGAACTGAAACTATATTTTTCTGAATAAATTTGGTATTAAAGAAATGCATAATTTGTTTTCCTTTACTTAATACGGAAGATATTATCCTTTTCACAGCTATTAGTAAGTTAATATCGTTATGAAAAAACAAATACAATATTTAGTAAATTCTACAATGTAATTGAGTCTTGCCGACCATGGTTTCACCGGCAACGGCATTTACAAGGCAGCTTAACAAAGACTAAGGAAGATATTGAAAACTAACATGTATTACAAAAAGAAGAATAGTTACTTAGCTAAGGGGGGAGGGAGGAGAAGGGCGCGGGAAACATGTTGTCCTAAGGAAGACAATGATTTTAGCAAAGGTGAGTTTGACAAAAATTGTATCTGATCATTGAGTACCAGTCTTTACAAAATATTCTCCTAATCTCTAACATATCTAATTAATTAATTTTCGTAGGAGAATATTTTGTAAAGACTCCAAACTGGTACTCAATGATCAGGTAGAATTTTTGTCAAACTCACCTTTGCTAAAACCAATGTCTTCCTTATGACCACATGTTTCCCGCGCCCTTCTACTCCCCCCCCCTAGCTAAGTAACTGTTCTTATTTTTTTGTAATACATGTTAGTTTTCAATATCTTCCTTAGTCTTTGTTAAGCTGCATTGTAAATGCCGTTGCTGGCGAAACAATGGTCGGCTGGACTCAATTAAATTGTAAAATTTACTAAATATTGTGTTTGTTTTTTCATTAAAATGGAGTTCTATAAAAATCGACAATTACCAAACAATATGTTAAATAACAAAATATATATATGTTAAAATCGTCGATGTTCTGGTATAATATTGCTTATACCATGTACCTTCGGTCAATAGTGTAAATCGTATAAATATCGTTATGATTAATCTGTACAGAGACGAAACAATATGTTATTTCTGATATTTTACAATAGATATTTAATATCGTAATTCCAATTCAATTAATATCACAATAAATGGAAGATAAATACTTTCATTGCTGTTATAAAACTCATGCGGAAATAATAAGTTAGAACATATTTTATTGCAAACAAATTCAATTTTACAATACAGTGTTTGGCCACAGAAACAGTCTCAGATCAGATTATCATGATTATAAAATTGAACCAAGATCATATTCACTGGAGGGTAACAACACTCTAAACTTTTTTAAATGATGCTCATATGTGATTTTAATGTAAAGGAAAATCTTTTTTTTATTGGCTAATACCATCAAACTGAGGCTGACTTTAGTTTAATACGTACAGATAAAACATTTTTGAGAATATTATATTATGTAAGGTATGATTTTTCTCTCAGCCATATTGAAGGCGCTTTATATAAGCTTAATATTTTATATCACAATATAATACCGTGATATATAATATAAAGAAAAATAAAGACGCCGGTTTGAATAATTATTAATATTTTCATGATATCATATTGTATCATTACGCATAAACTTAAAATTTGCTATATAAAAAAAACTAAAGAAATAGTCCCTCAAACCTTTTTATTATCACATTGTTTATTTTAACAAGTTACAAAATATAAAATTATAGTCACCCATCAAACTGTTGGGAAAATGCTCATAACCTACGGTTCCAACAAGATTGTTTACCTCCATAAATTTTATAACACTTTTAATATTTTTCTGTATTATTTTAAATTGGTAAAAAACTATTATGATAACTTTCTTTATATTTTTTAAATGATTTCTTGGGGTTTTTAAACTTTCTATTGTAGCATAGGTAATAAAAAAAATTGTATTAAATTATTATTGACGTAACAACTACACTGTTTTGGTAATCTAATTTAACTTTAACATTTATGAACATTTATTTATTCATGTTTGATATTTAGTTAACCTGTTTTGTACTTATAACTTATATATTACCATATAATTAGTGTTCTGATCGTTTTTTCCTCCAAGGAATAAGTAAGTAAGGCATAACAGTTGGGAGATAAAATACCACAGAAAAGCCTGTCATATTTCTACGATTTATGTTCCTATCAATGTGATCAAAATGAAAGGTAAATAGGAGTCAAATTTCAAATATTAATCAATATAAATGTACAATAAATTTTAATTCTCGATGTGTGTAGTGTATTTTTCAAATGTACAGTAGCTGATTCATAATTGAGGAGTTGTCTATGATTAATAATAATGTCGTGGGTTGTACGTCACTCACGAGGCATACATACATTGCTTTCGGATCAAAAAGTTATTCAATTCATTAAAACACTCTACGAGCTAGTTCAAAGAACTACTAGTGTTATTCGGTTTAATGTATAGTTTTAGGAAATATTTCGAGGGACTAATTATTGTAATTGATTTTCTTGCATTAAAATAATTCCCTTTTCATATTAAAACGTGAATTGAAATTTAATTCTGAAGTTCATTTTAAAGGTTTTATAAAGGTTTTCTATCTAGCATTTATAATGGTCTTCTTATATTTTCTATATTTAACTAAAATTCAATTGGTGGCACTTCAGCTATTGTCTAGTACAGTAGAAGTGTCATATTAATATTTATCTTTCAATTGGTTGTAGGTAGTAACTATTGCACTTCATTGTGCTAAATTTAATAAACGGTGCACAAAATACATTAAATTTCTCACACCAATCGACAAAACTAAATAATCTTAAAATTTATAATTCTCGATTTTTCACCATAATGACAACATCAAAACCCAATTTTTTTTATTCTCGCATCAAAACGTACAGGCGAATGTTATAAAAACATATTGGTTTATATTAAGGACCATTCTAATATTGGTTTGCTTGTAAAAAATAACTTGTATTCATAAACTCTATTGATTAGAATTTTGTTTGTTAATGGTTGTTTGTTTTTCTACCAATTACGACGGAGCCTCGATTATTACCAGATTTGTTTTATTTACCATTTCACATAATGATATTTGTCATTAATCTTCATATTTTTACAAAATGTATACACTCTCATTAGAGTGTTTTCGGCAGTTCCAATGACTATGTTCTTTTTCCAACAACTCTTGTATTTTTTTCCCCCGAGCAGTTTAGAAACAATACCTGGTTTTATAGTTATTTAGGCTGCAATGTTGGCAATAAACGAATTTTATTTATAGAATATTAAAATAATTATATTATGAGTTGTTCCGTCTACCATTTGTTGCGTTTCAACGTAGAAAAAAATTACAAAAATTAATTTAAATATGGAGGCAAAATGGTATCGCAATGTGATAGATATGCTACATATCACATGCCTACAGTTTGACTAGCTGGCTATCTAACATTTTGTGTGATATATATTGGCTGACTATTTGATATATGATATTTTGTAATATTTAACAATTTTCTCCTTTTTTATTCAAGCAGAAATAATCAATAGAAATATCTTCAGAAATCTTAGCAAAATAGATATTTATCACTCTCGTAACTTATAAAATGAGTGCTCCGAAAAACTCAAGTAAATATTTTAGGTAAATTTTAAATTACATAATTAAGTCTTGTTCTTAATTTTGTATATATATATATATATATATATATATATATATATATATATATATATATATATATATATATATATATTGAATAATATATATTTCCCGAATGCCTGGAGTAAAAAGATCATTTTAAACAAACGTATTTTATAAGCAACAGTCAGCACTCAGTCTTACAGAGGCAATATGTGCTGCCAACTTGACGTTTATTGCAAACTTGACTCATTGAATATCCTTCTTATTGAAAACTCTTTCAGAATATTTATAACCCTTGTTGTTAACTCATACATTTTCAGTAATACATTATTCAGTAAAGTGAAATATTTTTGCAATAGTGTCAGCATACACTTGTAAATGCAATTTGTTACAAACAATTGATTTAAGATATTTGTTTGGAAAGTATTAAGTAGAACGTCATTTTACTAAAACATAGGTTTGAATGACGCCTATTTGAATACAAGAATTTAAAACACTCTGACGATTACTTTAATTTTTTTCTATCAAAAATATAGATAGACACAAAAGAAGCTCTTATTAGGGTTCAGTTACAAAGATCTGAGAACGTATTATAACATCATCTATTCATTAAAGATATTTAATTTTTAATTATACATGAACTGAAAAATATGTATAAAAAAGAAATAACTCTCTATTTCAGAAACCAGTCGATAGTCTTTGCATATTTTATTTACACTTATTACCTCTCTTTTTACGTATGACAACCTTGATATAGCCATGCATCCTCGTACTCAGTGTGATATACTCCACATTCAGTATTGTCATTAAGTTCTGATTAAGGAACCCCAGAAATTACTTTGATCATGAATAAAGAAAGTGACAATCATGTTTATTTCAGTGAAAATTCGTTCACTTTCCATAAGAATAATAACTATTACATTGTTTTCTTCCAGTCAATAGTAAAATCCGTAATGATGTTATTTTATAGATATCCCAGATACTCACCAACATATCCTTTTAATATGTTAAGTACTTTTCACCTTGGTCCAACAATATTAATATTCTCCATCCTGTTTTTCATGACGCACTTTCATCTACTCAGGTAACATTTCATTGTTTTTGCTGAACATTCTGTGATGAGTAATTTTTATTAGGTGTTTATAAACTGTCGGACCTCCGTTTCAACGCTTTTCGTTCCCACATGTACCTTTTTATTTATTTTTTTTTATAATACATTTATTAAAATATACTTATTAATTTTATTTTGTTGTTTGTTTTGTAAATATATTTTTTTCCAAATTAAAACTTACTCCGCTAAAAAATAATAAATATCTCTATACAAGTGAAATATATTTCTATTAATTATAGAAGCGATTATCTATATTATAATTATTTTTTTAAGTTTAGCTGGTATTTAACGATCAATTATTTACAATAAGTACTAATTTATCAATAACGGTATTTATTCTAAAACGTAATTCTGAAGAATGTTCAATAGATTATACTGCAGACATATGTTTGAATATGCATCCATTACGTTATTCTGTATTTTGTTTAACAGTCATGCTTGTTGTTATTTATGATAATATCAAATTCTGAAAACGATTATTGGGTAAAATAAAAGTTCAATTCTAAGACTAAATATTTTAAATGACCAAAGTTCCCATTATGGTATGAAATAGACTTTGGTAGTTTTAACATGTAGAAATGTCCTTTTATTAATTGTTGTATAAATGTTAAATATGTATATATTATATCTAGCTGAAAAAGTCCAAATAGGTTACGTTATATTAGGTTTAATTATCTAACATTACATATTTGTGTAATGTATAATATATTATGATATTTATTATATATATATATATATATATATATATATATATATATATATATATATATATATATATATATATATATATATATGGTATATAGGTATGATGTAAAAATGTGTAATATAATTTAAACTACCACCTTAAAGACACAATCACTACCAAATTAATCTAATTTAGAAGGGTGTTACATCCCACATTTTAAAGTCATCAATTATATTATAAAGTTAAAGTCTCACATTATTACCAGAGATTGTGTTTCAAATGAGTATTTTTAAAAAGGCCAAATCATTGGTTTATTCTTTTACTACACCAATAGCAATTATCGAAATCAGTATTTATCCGTAACAAAAAGCAATAAAATGTGAATGTTTTCCGAGGTAAATGCGGTTGGTTACCTTTTCTAATCCTGTTATTTTACCTGTAAACTCCTACGTTCGAAAATACTGATCAAGATCTTAATTTAAAATCGACTTAAATCACCTTTTGTTGTTGTTATGTATATTTCAGATGCACAACTTAAATTTAGGTTACATGGAACATTCCACTTGAACTGTGGAACTCCCGTATTATTAGATATTTTGATAGTTGTACAGCTGAACATTTATTATAATGGAGAATATAAAATATAATAATTAAAAAATAATAATAATTAAACCTAATATTCGTGTAAATCTATTATATTCTAATAAGTAACTACAGTATGTTACATAATTCTTTCCTTTGTGAATAATGTAGATACTACTGAAATAAACAAATGTTACAAAATTATTGTGGGGAAATATAAACATGTTATTTCATAAATATTAATATTATATTAAATTTATTATTGTTGTGAATCATTTATTTTTTTTATAGTTTCGGTTTCGAAAATAAACAATATCACATAAAGAGACAGAATAGAAAAGGTAAAAGTGAAGGTTCAACCCCAAAACTGCATGAAAAGCGTAGATCCAACTAGTTTTCAAAGGGATTGACAAGCCGGTCCCTTTTAAAGTGAACACATAACGGTAATAATTTCTATTTCAATTTATTAAATAATACGAAATAAATTAATGTGTATCGATAAAGCTGAAAAGATAATATTGAAGCATTATTATAAATGTGGTTTAATTCTTAACGCATAATAATTGTAAAGACAATATGAAAACTTGTAGACTATTTTATTAACCCAAAAACTGCTAAAAAGCACAAAGTGATTGATTGATTGAAAAATTGATTTTATTTTTTACAGAATCTTATTGTAAATTGTATGGGAAAACTTTTTTATAACTTGAGAAAAATTATACAAAAATGTATTTGTACGAGGCCTATAGCCTAATATGGTGTTTTGAAGAAATTTTACCTCGTTAACAGCGAAAATTTGATTGCTGACGTACTAAATGCACAAAATGTACTTAACATTTTGTCATTACATATATGCATTCTATACAACGTCCTGAAAAAAAAAAGATTTTAAAAAGTTTTGTTGGAATAATATTTATATTTTTGGGGAATTTTTATAAAATAGACTTATTTTATCGGTGTTTTATAGTTATTATATAAAAATTGGGTTGGTTTAATATAATTTTACTAAATTGAAAATTTTTATACAGAATATTGACAACTAAATTATAAAACTTTTTTACATATGTGGGAAAAATTACAAAATTATTTTTCTTTAAAATTATATAAAGAAATTTTATCTCTCGTAACAGCGACATTTTGATTCTAGATATACTGACCTCACAAATTTTACAAAACACATTTTTTATAACAGATACATGATACAAGTACAGGTTATACCTAGCTTTCTAAAACTAGTTATTTAAAAACTAGTTCTAAAAACTAGTTTTTAGAAATTCATATGGACTATTGTAATTTTTATAAATTGATTTTTTACCACCTTTTATCCAAAACTATATTACAAATCTCCCGTATAACTTGAGAAAAATTTAAAACAATTTATTCTTTAGTAAATATATTCTTTCCTTTGGTATTTTGGCTTCGGCTTTTGTAAGAATGTTTGACTCCTCACATAATATATATATATATATATATATATATATATATATCCTTTTTTGTATTTTAATTAAAAGTAGACATTTTATACTCCGCCACTTTAATTTAATTTAAAGCGTATTGTAAATATAATATTTAGAAATGAATTTCTAGAACATTTTGATTATTATTTTATTTTGATTTTGTTGATTTCTTTTCTTGAGATATATTATAAGCGTTTATGAATTAAACGGATTAAATAAAAACATATATAAAATATACAAAGAGTAATTTAGCTATTTGTATCTACAAATAAAACATTTATAAAGGAGTATCTAAACGAGTAAATGTTTGTTTATTATTGTTAATAAGTGTGCTGTTTGAATAGAATTGGTAGGCCTATACATGTTTTACTAGGGATGTCACTTTGACTAATTTTTTGAATATTTATAACTTTTTATTTAATCGTTTTTAATATATCTACACTGCAAGATGTCTATTATAATTTGCAAGAAAATTAAAAATTCACTTCTATAAAATTTGAAATATGTTTCACAAATCCCTGAAAAAAAAAATAAATAAATGGAGAAGCATATTTCACTAATACTGAGAAAGTTTGCGGGAGTGTACTTTGCTGACAGTGGTTAGACATTCCTGAAAATTCTACTAGACCTAAAGTGAATATTATATGCGTACTTGTAACGTTCACTAAAAAAAAAAAAAAAAAAAAAAAAAAAAATCATTATGACTAATCGTTAATAATATTATTAGTATTTCTTTAAAATGCCTTCATTAGTGGTAAGTAATGTCATTTTATGAAGAAAACTATCTAGATGAAAGTAATTTTGATGTTAAGCACGGTGTTTGTCATAGTGAAATTTTTCTATAAAAATAAACTTAACTTAAAAGTTATATAAAGTCACTTTTTAAATAAATAATATTAGTAAAGTTTAAATTATTAACTAAAATAATTTATACAACGCTAGATTATATGTCATAATAATATAATAATCAATGTGAATAAATAACGAGAAAGAAGCAAATTATAAAAATAAAATAATAAATCACCAACTTCAATAACGCAACTTCAATTCTAGAAATCAATCTTAGTAAAATATAATCAGTATATATATAAGACAATCTCTAAACTTATAGCCAATCTCTACGAGTTTAAGGGAAATTGTAACATTAGTCAAAGATGAATCGGCTCGAAAACGTTTCAAGTAGATTTTGGCCAGGTTTTTTGAGACAACGGTATTCGTAATTTAAAAAACAAGAGGACCACAGGAAAAATCCAAATTAAGTGGAATAATGAAGAGAACTTTATTTCGAGGCGTAAAAACAAATCCCACAAAAAATAATGAAAATTTATTGTTGTAATTGGATTAGAGAGTATCAGAAATAAAATTTTCAGTCCAGTTCAAAACACTTGTCAAAACAGGCAAGAAAAAGAAATGACAGATGTGAGTTTCCTAAAATATGATGTCAACTTAAATTATATTTTTTTTTTTAGTAAAAATACTTTAAACAAAAATAAACCTGATTAAAGAGAGGAAAACCTCAATCAATTATTGAGAAATAGTATGTAGCCCAGTTAGTATAATAGTGACGAAATTTATTCAATTCTATGTATATATATATATATATATATATATATATATATATATATATATATATATATATAACATTGTCCTGTAATAAACTATGAAGACGAGTACTTTATGATATAATTTTTTTATAAAAAAAGTCGCTAGTTCTCTCCTTGGTGATTTAACATAGCGTCTGAAACGGAAACTTCAAATTAAAGATTTCATGTACCTTATAGAGGTAATAAATATGAAGGAATTTAGCACCATTAGAATCATATTCAAACGCTATAAAGCTTATGAAACATATTGTATTTGAAATATGAAATACAAAATGATAATGGAAAAATAATATCCCTTAAAAATAAGATCCAAAATTTATTTCATTATTTTTTTTATGAGTACCAATTTTAATAATGTTTTTATGAAATGGCATTTTACTTTAAAAGCTCACCACCAACCTCTTCTCAACTTATTGACATATATTGCTGTAAAATGTCCCAACCTTGTAATATGACTTTCTTGAAATCGTTTACGTTCCCTAAAAAATGGGGAAAAAAATCCTTATACAGATCAGCTTGTCGTCGGTATTGTCAGAATCAAGGACAAAAAGGAATATGCTTCTTTGAAAACATCGTTGGTGTCATTTTCATAAGTGTGAATTATATAGTTTGACATAGAAAAATTGATCTTTCCAATAAATTTACGACAGACAAAATAATAATACATTTTTTTTATTATTATTTTTTTTTTTGTAATAACTCGTTCCTCGTTTATGTTTTTACGGTAAAAAAACAAGGATAGTTGCACCCACACTACCTTTATTGCATAAAACGTGCATTAATTTTATTAGACAAAAGCCTTAATTACAGTTGGAGTGAGAGGTTAAGTTACCAGGATAACAATTCAAATATAGCTGCTTAGCTATGTGGTGCTATCTTTTGTACGTATTTTAGCTGACAATCAAAATACAGTTAATAACCTGAATTAACTAATATTGTTAATTGTCAAATAACTGTGGACGAAATACTTATCATTATAATCACTTGTTAACAAATCTTTTTAATTTTCATAAATATTTTAATAACTAAGTCTTACCAAATGTATCTGCTACACATGAATAGCAAAGAATTATCTTCTTTTTACTATAATTCATTGCAAAAGAAGCCAGTAAATGCTGATATATATATATATATATATATATATATATATATATATATATATATATATAATTTGTCTAAAACATCTTGGTCTCTGTATAGAGTATTGATGAAAACTCATCACATCATTGCTTATAACCGCAGTATATTGCATCGTAGAACTACGATTAATCTTGTCAATCTATTATCCTCGTTTAGTTTTACGCGTGTCTATTTCACCGGTTTACCACCTAAATTTTACAAAAACTTGCATTTTATTATTATAGCGTAGTGTTTTGTACTATGCCTGAAGATAAATTATCCATATAATGATTTTACAAAACGTATTTCACAGTGACACATTGCTTTTGCATGGAGATAATTAATCTAATGATAACTTTTGTTAAATGAGATATAATATCTGGCTAGATATTTGTATACGTTAACAAATTATTGTCAAAGTCATTTAACATTTGTTTCATAAATAATGAGAAGCTTAGTCAAATCTAGCAATGTTAAAGTTTATGCTACTTGGAACCGCAATTATAGAAAATATTCCTACTTGCTAAGTAGTAGAATGGAATTAGTTAATAATTTATTTTGTGAAACAAGATTAACTACCTCGACTTTATTATCTGAACCAATGAATTGACAAGCAATTTGTTCATAGTTTTCGAAGCAATTAAAGATGCATTGAAGTATATTAAATTGCATTTGAAATAAGTATTTTACACTGTTCTCGGTTTTAACATAGTCATTTAGCATTTCCTTTCAAGGTTTGTTACTCAATTAGTTCAAAACCGTTGTACAAATTGTATAGAAGTAGATATTGGAAATATATACGTTGATATATTTTTAAGGTTTATTATTTTACTATTTTTTATCCACCCTGTTATGTTTATGAACGGTTTCAAAACATAGATGTGGATGCTATAAATGTGCAATATAACAAACACATTGAACTAATCAAAAGTACCTGTTTTCCAAAAGTAAAACAAAAAAACAAACTAAATTAAATTCGATAAATAATAATGTAGTTTGAACTGTTTTTTACAAAAATCACACTGAAAGTTTTTACCTAATTAAAAATGTGTAATACTTTATCATCTACTATTATTATGATATTTTCATTTAAATACAAAACCTTTTAAGTTCCATAATTGTGATACAAATATGAATAAATTAGTATTAAATTAATGTTACACTGTTTTGTTTTCCTCTAATGTTTGGTATAAAGTTGTTGTAATTTATTCATGTGAATCAGTGCATCTCTGTTAATTGAGTAACAGTTAAACAGAAGTTCTATATCCAAAGTAAGAAACACACATTTTTTTCTTTTTTTTCTCAACAAACACTTTTGTGGTGATTTTTTTTGTTGCAATTCAATAATAATATTCAATAATAGCAACAAAAAAAATCACCACAGAAGTGTTTGTTGAGAAAAAAAGAAGAAAATGTGTGTTTCTTAATTTGGATATAGAACTTCTGTTTAACTGTTACTCAATCTTACTGTTTCATATCTTATACTAATACTTTGATCAATTATCTGTATGAACTATGGGCCTTGCCAATTGTTTTTCAAAACCAGAAAGAACGGTTCGTGAAACGTAAATGACTAAGAAACGTAACTTAGATAATGAAACGTAGTTTTCAATACAAAACGTCTTCCTTAAAGGAAAATTATTTTACATTCATTTATTGTTAATATTTCCGCAATCGGGGCTTATTTCAAGTATTCAATTACGTTTAAAAATATTTGAGCCTCTAACCATCTACTACTATTTGAGTTAGCCGTGAATGTAATCGATTATCTCCGGTTTACACTACTATGATTAGGCAGTAGCAACATTGATTAAAAATTGATTTAAATGTTAAGTTTGTTTTCTATATAAATTGAATGTCTAAATCTCTCTTTTTATTAGTAGTAAACACGTAATTTCATGACAGAATAAACTAATGATTAGGGTGAAGATAAAAGTCCTGAATGCTTGGTAGCTGATTGTTACCCAAGTATACTGTCATAGTGTTCTAATTGTCTATTTAGTACATTATTACATTTATATTTCCAGACATTGACATTAATGACCTACCAAGCAAAAAAACTTCATTTATCCCCGCATACGTTAATTTGGGACATCAAGTAGCGTGATGTTTTAGTGATATCATTAGATAAACTTCCAAATGACGTCATATATTCGGCGGTGTCTCAAGGTAGTATTTATAATCCAATTATATTAGAAATATTAATAAAAGGACTTAATGATTCTGAAGATCATTCGGTAAAATCCTAAGAGAGGAAAAAAATGTTGTCAATCCGTATAAAAACATTATCTAATATCTCTTTTAGTTAATTGACCAGCGTATGATCTCGGAAACTATGTGCTCACCATGTATACGGTTCTGGTGACTTGTGATTGTTGATTGTCAAATATTTATATAATCTTCGTTATTTTGGCGACAAAGGAAACATTTTAAAACTTTGTTTCTTTAATAAATTAGGTTTTATTTTTCTAGTTTCATTCATAGTCATTGAATAGTAGAATAATGATGGCCTTCGTCATTTTGGTAATTTTATAAGATTGTTTCGTTTGATAAAAATAATTCAAAATATCCTCTCACTCAAAATGTCGTTTTTTAAATTCTGTATACAAATATTATGTCAAATATCTGAAGAACAATCATACGTCCTAATGGTGTTAATAACTGGATTATGTTAATTAAATATTTAAGTATTTGAAAAGGGATTATATTCCTTAGCTGTAAAAAACAAAGATATCCACCATTTAATAATAACTTCTGGTATAGATCTGTCAACATTTATATAAAATAAACGCAACCAAAAGTATATAAGATATATACAAAAATGTACGTCATCTGTTTAGAGTGTCGGTTAATATATAACTTTAATCTTTTACACTTTGTGTTAATACACATATTTAAAGGTTTCTGTATTATGTTTACATTTTTAGGTTGAGATTTATATTTTATGCTCGATTGTTTTATGAATCTTACTACTGAATAGCTCTCATACTGATCACAATGATAGTAAATGGTCGACTTAATGTAAACAACGGAATTCCCTAACTAATAAAAATACCTTTATGCCCACCACAGATATGCTTTAGTGACTAATGGCCCAAGTCTTTGAAGAGACATGATGAGACCATCGGTCATATTTTACAATATATAATTCATTGTAAATACACAAGTTACATGAAAAAAAAGAAGAAGTTATTAACAAAATTATAAACATAATAAATGCAACTCATATGTAGTTTTTATAACGATAAGAAATTAATATCCGTTTTAATTCATATACGTTAAAAAATAGAAATATTAATAGTAAGTTAACTTTTTTATTTGGGAAAAAGTAATTTGCTAAGGGTTGTGTTCTGTTGTGTTAGGCAACAATTATTTTTTTTTTCAATTTCCATTATTATTCAAATTATTATTATTGTATTGAATACTTTTGGACTGTAATTGTGTGTTCTCCGTAGGCGAATCGGTTTCCAAATCTTGGAAAATTAAAATATAATTTCGAGTATCAATAATTATAAAACAGAAAATAATGAAACCCATTCTAATACATACAATTTTCAATCTAGTTACAAAGAATGTTTTCCTCGTTTCCATAACGTTTTTCCTTGTGCTCTTCAGTAACTACAATACTAACGTAAAGGTAAAGGCTTAGTTAAAGCAAGACCTCACTCACTTGGTAAACTTATAGTTCTTTTGAAAAGTTATCTTTGCAGAACAGAATTGTATATTCTTAAATATGATACTTCCCTCAGGCACTATTTAAAATATCATATCTTATACCAAGTCAATTTAAACCAAAGAAATAATAGAAATGATGGTTGTACGTGTCAAGTTTACAAACACTGTTTTGCGTGTGACTAAAATTATTAAAGTTTATCACTCTTTGCACGCATTGTGTCACCACGTAAAGTTTTATCTTTACTGTCATATTTCAGTAATGGTCTTTGTACACTTTTAGTACGACTTTGTTTATTTGTGTGTGTTATTACTGGAGTAATTTATTACGTCGATTTTGAACAAAGAAAACAAGTTTAGGAAAGAATACTAAAAGAGATTTTACTATTTACAAAGAATAACATACACCATTTTTGCTATTTGATTTTACTTAGTCCTAAGAAACGTAAATGTTATAGCTGTTATCTTACTACTTTCTCACATGAGCAGAGGTTGTGTGCTGATTTTTGACCTCACTTCGAACTATAAGACCTGTTTTTGGAATTATAAAATTTAGTTTTCAGTGTAGTTTCTATAGGTCAAAACTAGTAGACTGATTATTTAAAAATAAATTTAACTAAATAAAAAATACATAGAATGTTACCAGTAGCAGTAAAATAGTAATAAATGTGTATGTATAAATGTACAGTTGTTGACTAGATTGTCTGCAATACCAAAATTATTTTACGTTAAAAACTTTGTTTTTCTTAGAGCAATGCATCACATATCTAAAATACTTACGCCTTGGAAGCAATGCAGAGCATTAAAGTCTTTGGGATATATCTACACAAAAGGTAGGACGGAAAGTACTTAGGTCCTGAGAAGAACTCTTAAAACAATCACTGAAGATATATTTAGCTGTAGAAGCTATTGCAATGTCTACAAGCTCATTATATGATGTATTTGAATAGAAAAATTTAACGTGATGGTTGAAAGTCAACAAAACAAATGAGATTAGGGATTTTAGGAAATATATTTATCCCAAAATACAGATGCAACATAACTTTTTGGCTTAAATATAATCCAAACATCCTTTTTGTATCAAATGCTAGTTTACTTCTGAAACCGTTTCCAAAGTTTATTTTATTAGTTGGTAATTCCATACTTTACATGCTTTTTTCAATTATTATTTTTTAAATTTTAATTAACTCATCTCTTTAATTGCAAGTTACAATGGGATTTTCAAATATTTGTGCATGAATTAGAATCAGAGCACAAATTGAATAATGGTTGTGTATAAATTGATGATAGTTAAAAACTATTAGATTAGTTGAATTGAGGAAATTACATTGGTGGGGGGACAGAAACATTCCGGTAGCCAAGTCAAGTTTTTTTTCATATTAGATATCTTAAATCAATTATCTGTAACAAATTGGTTTACTCATGTCTGTACTGACGTCAAAAACAGAATCATTTTTCTTTCAGAAGACTGTATTACAGAAAAGTGTAAATGTACAGATAGCTTGTAAATATTCTGTGAGAGTTTTCAATAAGAAGGATACGTGATGTGTTAAGATGGCAATAAACGTCAAGTTGGCAGAATCTTTCGCTACTATATGACTGAGTGTTTCGTGAGGCCTAATAAAATAAGTTTAGTTAAAATAAACTTTATAGCTGCGGCGTTATGGTAAGTAACATATTAAATTGAAAGTAAAAATGGAAGCTAGTTTGTATTTTATACCTACCTGAATTTATTTATTCATATGAAAATTATGTAGTTTGTCTCGTACTTATATATATATATATATATATATATATATATATATATATATATATATATATATATATATATATTTTTTTTTTTTTTCATTTAATAATATTTTTCACCTCTTGATAGGTGATAAAAATCTATCGTAGATAAATTTAAAAGTACCTAAAAAACCAAATTACAGAATATAAAAATCACGACAATAAATATTGTATATTTTTAATTCTAAAATAAATCATAATTATCCAAATACACATTATATAGGTAACAAATATTATAGTGGTTTACTGATTTACATACGACTGTCAAGCCTGCTAATATATTTAATAAATAATAGCACAACATAATAGAATAACCAACTAAATAAATTACTAAGTAAACGCACTGGACCCATCACACCGACATGAGCTCAGATTGTATACTGAAAATAAAAGCAACAAGAATCGATTGGTTAATATATATATATATATATTAACCAATCGATTCTTTTATTTTGTATAAGCGAAATTTTACCTTGTATTTATTAAAGATTTTCTTTTTTATCTATTTCAACTATTTAGAATAACTAAATGTTACAGAGTTCAGTTTTTAGTATATTATTGTTTGAAATGAATCAAGACTAAAAGGTAAATCCAACTAAGTAAATATAAAACGAGTTTCTAATTTAATTTACAACATGAAAATTAACTAGTCAACAATAGCTGATTTCATATTATGAATAGAAACAAATTGATATACATTTTCAACGTTATGCAATTATTCCTAAACCATTAGCAATTTTTTTTTTACAAAATTTGTTTTTTAAGAGTACTTGGTTATAAAAAAAATTCAATAGTATCAGAAGCGGGAATAAATCAAAATTTTTGTCTGTGAGACAATATCAATACTTATTCCGTGAAACCACTATTTGAATGATGTGACTACAATATCTTACTTCATATTTCAATCGAGCTATATTTGGGTAAACGTTCAACATTATGCAATTATTTATTCACCTTTAACTGCATATAGGTATATAATTGGGACTTGAAATAGTACCTTAGATGTAGAAGAGCGTTAGTTAACACATCTCATTTGGGCGAATAGCTTCAAACCATTCCTTTTGAGGTGGAGTATATACATATTTAACCTGATAGAAGTGCCTCGCGACGTGATTTATATTACATGTATTTTGTATATTTTTATTTAAACTTGTCACGCCACAGTTGAGGTGAGTCTTAGATGAACTTTATTAAATTTATAGTTTTAACACCTGTAGGAATAATCAACAATTAAAATAATTTTTCAATAATAAAAATGATAATATACTTACACAAATGTCTAGTCTAGAGTAGTCCAGTCTATGTCTAGTTTAAGTTTAGCCTGATTTTAGTATACTACAGTATAACTTCAGCCTATTTTTAGTATATTAAGTATATGTTCAGCAAATTTTAAGTATTTTATACTATAAGTTCAGCCTTTTTAAGTTTGTTATAGTATAAATTCAGTATATTTTAGGTATATTATAGTATAAGTTTAGCCTATTTTAAATATATTATAGTATAAGTTAACCTAGTAGCTTACAGAAAAGTAGCTTCCTCCAATGAATATCAACAGAAGAAGAATAATAACTAGCTTGGTAAACTATATAAAATTTATTGGTAGAGATTAAAATTATTGAAGAAATGACAATAATAATAAAATAACTACATTTATAGCTTTGACCTTTTTTTCCCGTGGAGGTGGGGAATGCATTAAGCACCATAAGGTGGTCGTACGTACCACCCTGTGTGTGGGACTTCCCTTAGAAAGGTATACCTCACTAAACCCCACCTCCTAATTCCCAGGGCTCCTTGCCAAACACGGAACTACCTTCCTGCTATATCCATCGTGTCGGCAGCCTTCCTTCCTTGCTTCTTCCTAGTTTACTTTCTTTTCCTGATTTTAAAAATGAAATTGGATATATTTTCCCACTTATTCATTAACTCCAGCATTGAGTTGAACATGTTATCACCGTCTATCTCAACACCCACGTCTTCACTCTGCTTATGTCTCTCTTCTTCCCACGCTTTGCATGTGAATAACGTATGCCCCACAACATCGCATTGCTCATCGCGGAAGTCGCACGCGGGATCTCCTCTAATCGTGAAACGCTTCAGGTAACTATTGAAGCATCTGTGTCTTGAAAGGGCATGAGTTAGGTAAATATTTACCTCTCCATGCTTCCTGCTAGTCCATTTCTTCTCATTTGGTATTAACCGGTGGGTCCATCTTCTGCGTCCCATCTCAATTGCCATCTATAAAGTAGCGGTTTTCTGTCTTTATTTTCCTTGGCTCCATTTCCAATGTCCTTGTTGCCACATGAATCTCCTGACTTTTCGTATAGCTTTGACCTGTAAAAGTGTTAGTAAATTTAATATAATAATGAATTATTAGTATTTATGAAATTGAATTGTACGAGGTAACAACATAATTAATATATATTGTTAGGTATTACGTAAAACTAATTGCACTTTATTTAAGTGTTTTATATACTTTCTAAAATCTATTCAGTAACAGATAATAACAACAAACAAGGCAACATGAAACCCAGAGGTTTCTGTTAGTTTAGTTCAATTTTAGTGCACGTTATGAGTGTGTCTTTTGAGTGTCCTTCAATGTAACAAATTAATATTAATAAGACTTAATAGATGTCACGATGATGCTGCCCATGGCTTAAAAAGATATTGCCAAATCATCAAGTTGTAAGAAACTACTCTTTAAGTTTTATATAGAGTTTAAATATATACATCTTATTTCAAAAAACTCAAACTTGAAAATTGACAAAAGAACGGAGGGAAAACTAATAATCATAAATTTTATACATAATTTAGCAAACAACTATGAATAAAGAAAGAAATAGGTGTAATTAAATTCTTGAATCGAATTAAATTATAATACTACACATCCATACTTTTCTCAAACAAGTCCATTATTACTTGTTACTCTTTATTTTACTTCAATTATATTTCAAATATATTTTGTGAAATCTGTAATCTAAAATATTTTAATGTAAAACAAGGTACAATAAAAATAATTATATTCATTTCCCTTCATGTTTCAAAGTTAACACAATATTGAAATACTGGAACTGAACTGAATATTTGTTCAGATAGATTAACACCACAATTTTTTTAAAACAACATTACTCTAATGCATAGTTTTGTCCAGAACTACATTTGTAATTAAACCAAGTATTCTGAATAATACAAACATCCTACTTTTGTTTAATATTTACACATAATTACGCTCAATCTTTCTTTTAATTAGTACTTTTAAAATCTCGTTCGCTAACATTTTACTAGGATTAAGTACAAATACTAAATCATTTTACAAAATCAAGTACTTAAGCCGGTGTGGATCTATGGTCTCCAGATTTGGGGATGTGCTAAGATAAGTAATATAAATAAAATTGAAATATTTCCCAAATAATGCTTCGGAATTTAAGGAATGCCCCTACGCAATAAAACTATTTACTGAGACCTAAAAGTGAATACTATTCATAAAGAAATGAATGTACTAGGAAAGAAGCATGAGAAACGACTCCAAACAAATACAAATAATAATGTTTAGCATATGATAGTGCATAGAATCTCTGAACAAAGACAGCTGATAACTAAACCTTTTGATTTGGTTCAGTATTAGATGGTTAAGCAATCTTGAAGAAATTTTGTAGCAGAAAATACAGTTTTAATCAGTAGAATGAAAATCTGACACACAGTGAGATAATTTAAAATTATAATTACTATATAAGTTTGAACTTAATTAATTGTAGTTCTGTAAGAAAAAAAACTAATTTCTTTCAATCTTAAAAAAAACTACTAGTAACATCATACAACAAACATACACTATTCCTACCCCTCATTATGCAAGTAAACCTTCCGTCTTTAGTTAAGACGTTAGAACATTTATTTAAGTGTATGTACAAACAACTTAATTTTATTATATATAAAAAAAGGATGGAGGCTTTATGACCTATATCTGACGAACCTTAGAGATATGTGAATCCCCGTAACCATTTTTGGCAATTTCTCTAAAAGACATTATAACTGATAGATAATTGGTTAAATATAACACTATATAACAGAAAAGGATAGAAATTTAATTATAGTAAAAAACTCTGATATTTAAAATAATTTAAACACGTCATATACTTCACTTAATTTTTGATTTTATCAAAAATAAATATTTGTATAAATTACTAAATCTACACATTTTCTCTTACACCTTTCCCAAAAATAAAATAAAATATAAGTTTCCAAATATATCATTATGGTAGGTGTTTTAAACTATATTCAAAATTATATAAAGCTTGCAATATTTTTAGTATATAAAATATACTGGAATCTAAAAATAAAACCTATTTGGTTTAAATGATAAAGGTCAACTTTCGTTTACATATAAAAATTACTTCTAAACAGGAATTTTCAATAAATCGAACGTTGGAAAACTGATTTATTTCATTAATATTTAGATTGCGAGTTTTTGTATTTTACATGTTGCTGAAAGAAAAGACTTAGTTGCAAAAACAACTTTTTGAACACATGTGAATTCAAAATAATTTTTGGAAGTAAACTCAACATAGGTTTTGATCCATCACTTAACTCCCTTTAAAGTATGTTGAATAAATTAAGAATTACAGAGCACAAACATTGTTGTTTATCACTTACAGGTTACTTAAATCACAAATATTGCGTGAAATGTCAGGAAGTCTTTTTCTGTATATACGTTAAAGTGAATTTATAATTATTGTAACAATTAGTGTAATTAATTCTTTAAAAAAATGAAGAGTACAGGGGAAAATATGAAGGTCTAAAAGATTAAGTTTTGAGAAAAATCAAATTATTATTGATAAACCCCAATAAACTAAATAATCCATTCTACAAATCATAAACTTTCCTCACTTTGGTTAGAATAACAATAAGTATGAAATAAAATAACATCTGCTTGATATCATAATATGATATTTTTTGTGAGCTTTCCATAGGTCATAATAAACAGAGCAAAAAAAAAGGTGTATCAACAAAACACTGCAGAAAAGATACGAGTCCACAATAAGTTCTAATATTGCCTACGAAACTTATTTCTCTTGTATTAAAATTTAACTACGTTAAAAGTAAACCTTTTCCACAACAACAAAAAATACACAAAAACTAATTTTTACTATTTCACGTTATGTGAGAGTGTGTAAACATATTGTTGAGCTACTATGGAGCAAAGTTTTTTTTGAGATTTTGGGGATCGTCGAACTCTTATTCTGATATGTGAAGATGACTACCATAAGTAAGAGGAGGCAGATTCAAACATCTGTTAGAAACAAATATCTTCTTTATGGCTTAATTATTACACTTTGTACAAAAACACCATTGTTGGTATCTATGTGCAGATACATTCTAGGATATTTTATGACAATCATATATTTTCATAAACGTCAATTTTTGCAGGGATAATATTTACATTAAATACTAGAGTGAAATGTTGACCATGACATGGTACATTTTGATGTTCACAATTTATAACTTCAAAAGGCTTAGGATTCATACGTTAGCTTTGTACATCATCATTCCATAGTCTTTTGGTTTATTAGTCCTTAGTTTTTATGAAATTCGTGTTATGAATAACCTAGAGTTGTCAAAACAACAGACAAATGTATATTCAAATCATTTTACAAATTGTACTATATGAGGCAAACTCTAAATATAGTCTAATTCTTAATTTCCACAGGGCAAGAATTGCAAAATAATATTAAGTTTTTAACTTCTGAGTCTAAATTAATAAATACGTAGTCACAAAACATCGAACAAACTTCATCAGCTCCCTTCTTTCTGATACTTCGGGTTAATTAAAACATAATAATAAACACTCTAAATCTGCTAATTGGTGAAAGTTAAACAAAAATAATTATACTGTAGCTATGTAGTAGGCGTTATTTGTGCTAATGTTGGGAACTTCCCTCCACTGGTCGCATGTTAATTTTCTTCGTTTGTTAAAAAATTAATTAAATATATTATTTCTATACAAAACCTAACTTATAAGATATCATTTTTCTCAGAAAGATGCATAGAATCCATCTATGCAATAAAAAAAATTTTGAAACGGTTTTGAAGTAAGTATGTTACATGTCAAAAACAAAGTTACCAATTTTCAGGAAAAACCTGTATATTCCAAAATCAATAGCTTACTACCTTTTTCTAAGATATAAAAAAATTTTGTGTAATATTTTTGAATATATTTAGGGGGAAAAAAAATTTGTTATATTATTAAAAAAAAAACAAAAAATAGTTTACGAAAAAAGGTAAAATGATCATTTTTTTTCTTCAAAAAATCACTAAAAATAGTAATATATATCTTATACAAAAGTTCTATATCTCATTATGTTCAGAAAGGTGCATAGAATGTAGGTGTGTAGTGAAACAAAAAAGTTAGATTTATCACATTTGGTGTTTTTTGGTCAAATACCAAAAAATCGAAGAATAATGGAGCAGAAATTTCACAGAAATGGTAATGAATAACATACTAATAGATTTTTAGGATTTTTTTCAACCATTTCTTGAGATTTGTCATCTATTTGTGAATATATTTAAGGGGAAAAAATAATAATATGTTACATTTTCTAAATAAAAATACCGATTTTCCCTAAAAAGGTAACTTTTACAAGTGAGGTTAGGTTTGTAACCTCCACAATTTAGACTCACTAGTACCAATTTGAAGATAGGTCAAAGACAAAACCATTAGATTTAACTAAGAAAATATATACTTTACAAAGAATAACACACATATTCACTTTTATAATCATATAAAACACTATACATAAGACAATTTGCATAAAGCCTAAACTTACCTTTTCGGCCTAGGTTATCGAAAATAAGAACGTTCAAAAACTAAACTATCACTCAAAAACATAAGCTTTAGATATAAAAACACATATATTGTAACTTTTATACACAATTTATATACAATTTGTATACACAAACCTTCAAAATAACAAATATATAACCCCAAAACAATATGTGCCACGCCCTACTTTGCGCGAGACAATTCCTTCGTTTTGAGATGAAAACAAAACCTTCTTAGTAAGCATTTGCCTATATCAAGTGGTACCAACTTATAGAATGGAATTTCCCCTACAACTTAGTGTAAAGAAATATAATATTAGAAACCAAAGAGAAATGCCAACCTAATGCCAACCAAATTTCGTCTCGTCAAGTTTGTTCTACGTTCAAGTAAGAATATCTCTGGATCTATGAGACGCAGAAAAATTTGTAATCTACGGTTGGAAAGAGAACATGTGATCTATAGAACAGTGTTTTAGTTGACATAAATGACAGAAAAATAGAGTTGTAATTATATCGGGGAAAATGGCGTCGCGCTAACGAAAAGGCGCAGAGTTCAAATCTACGATTTTACGCATAAAAAATATGCGAAATTCACCAATTTTTGGAATATTATTTATAACGTTTTGTGGTATTTTTTTTGCACGATTATGCATCTACGGACAATAGCTTTCCAACGGTATTTTATTTATTGCGATCGGATAATTTTAAGTGGGCGTAACGTTGAATGGCAATATACGTGTTTTATAGACATGCAGACTAGTTATGGACGGAGCGCTGGGTCGATTCGAGGTCGAATAACCTTTGCAGATTTTTAAGGTTTTTTTTTTGAAAATTGCAGTTGCAACTTTAGTTGTATCTGCGCAACCAACTGCTGTTTGAAACTAATCTTGTTAGCTTACATTCACTAACACTCTCGTCCATTTTCCCCTGTCCACGTATATTTCAAACTCCAATATCTCTGTACTCTTATCATGTTTCCCAAATACAGTAGTAGCATTTTTATTCCCTTGCAATTAGAGAATCCGTATGTGTTTTACTAAGTTTTGACAAAAAAATAGTCCTTCATCTTTTTTCCACTTTGTACTTCAAATAAAAACAACAATAAAATAACGATCCCTGTTGTAGGAACTAGAATCAGAATAAAGATGATCGATTATATCGTTTGACAAATTGAATTACAGTTCAATCATTTTTAGAGACGGACATGACGAATTGGTTAAACGAAATACGTCGGTAAATCACGATCGAATAAATTGTTCCAACAATTTTACGTAACTTTGGAAAACCGGTTTTTGTGTTTGTAACAGTTAGAAGCGAATTTATAATGTTTATCACGGAAACAGACTCACCGTTCATTTTTGTAACGAATTTATCGTGAATAATAAATTAAATTAAAATTAAAATAAATATCAGTCTGCACGTTTCCAACTGTTTATAGAAAATAGGACCACATTTGTTTACATATTACTCATTGCATATTTAATTTTGGCAAATGAGATCTCCGCAATTAAAGTAAAACACAGAGAGAGAGAGAGAGAGAGAGAGAGAGAGAGAGAGAGAGAGAGAGAGAGAGAGAGAGAGAGAGAGAGAGAGAGAGAGAGAGAGAGAGAGAGAGAGAGAGAGAGAGATGGTCTAATTTATTCATTTACCAATAATATTTATTTAAAATATATCCACATAAATATTTCTGTTTTCATTGATTTTGTGTAGTGGATTATCCTCGGTAATTAATATTGGTGTAGCATTTAAATCCAAAAAAGCACTTCCGCAATAACTTAACTCATTTCGTAAATATACATTCCACTTTCCGTCGCTTGACAGATGCTGGCATCTAGCGGCCCGCTCCTAAACCAAGCATCACCTGATACTTGAAACCAAAGTACATTTTCGCCGGTCAAGCTAGCTTCTCGATTACCGGTCCACAGTCTACATGCGATAACAACATGGTCTACACTCTTCATAACTCCGTTAGCTAAAAGTTTTTCTTTCTTCTCTCAAAATTACCGTCTTTCTAAAACATCATGTTAAATTACTAATTGTGCGCCTTAGTCTAATAATCTGGTTCAAAAATGTTAAAATTAACCATCATTTTCTCGGTACTACCTCACGTGATCTGCGACAGGATTTACCAGGTACTTCAACCTTACAGATTTTGTCATATTATAAATTTTGTTAATTTTTAAAATAATTTGTTAATTATCATGTATTCTTTAAAATATGTATTTCATGTTTTATTCAATATTCTATTTCCTTTTGAAACTAAATGATTATAAAAATTTTCTTTTCTTAAAACATCATTTACAAAATCTTGCAAAGGCACATTTTACGTTTTGAACATTTTTGTGAAATAAGTGCAAACTAGTGTTGAACATTAAATGATCAGAATATGAACATGTCAAATATAAAACAATTGAGGAAATTTCTTCTAAATCAGAAAATTTCGTTTTACAAGCTTTTGCAAAATCTTACAAGTCTTATACAAGCTTTCTTTTAAACAAAATTAAAATATATATAAATAGATTTATAATAATCTAAGAAGCTTTTAAGTACCATCTTAACGAATTTCTGTTATACAATCAATTTTCTTTAATTTTGGCAAATAATCAGATATTTCTTTAATGATGAACATTAATGCTAAAACATGTCTGATTTTGTACAGACACTAAAAGAACATGTTTTTTTGCTCACAGCTAATATGCTGGTAGGACAAATAGGAGAAATTGGAGAAATAAAGAACTTCTTGTCTCACATTGCGCAAACCAACGAAACATCCTAACAAGTTTCGTCCTGTTGGCAAAACACGTTTTTTTTTGTATAACGTAACTTCACATTTTCAAGTGCATAAAAGTGATGTCTTTTTCTACAGCTGACTTTACAGAACTTTAACTAACTCATTTTGTATATGTGCCTAAATTTACTTTCGCAAATATGTGTTCCTTAAGACTATTTTCTAAATGTAGACCTGTGTAGTTAATTATAAAATATATATAAAAAACAATTATTGGGTGGAGCCTGCATGCAATTTTCGGTCCTAACAACCTCCAAGAGGTTAATTTCCAAATTAAAATAATTGACGTCAATTAACAAAATTTCAAAATTCTAAATTCCTTTTTTTTTGTTTGTTTAAAATATATAAATTTATTTGGCCAATATAGTTTTTAAGAAATTTTTCAAACCAGTTATATTATGTATCTTTAGTTTAGTGATAAACATGTTAACTATAGATATGATTTTTGAACTTAAAATATCAAACTCTTTTATATTTTGTTAAATTCTGTAATTGTTTAAAAAGAAACTATCATCTTATAAACTAAAAAGGGGGGGATAAGTTTTTTTCTTTTTTTTGAATCTTTTGATTAAATTTTTTTTTATTATTATACTTTTACATTAAGGGCGTATAATCTTTTTTTTGATTAATTATAATTCTGTGAATTATTAAGCTGTGCTCATTGTTTTTTTTGTTAAATTTTTGTAACTATAAATATACATATTAAAAGGGGGGATAAATTTTTAGAATCTGTTGATTAAATTTTTTTTTCTAAATTATTATATGTTACAATTAAGGGCTTATAACTTTTACAATTTATGATATTGTTAATCATAAGTTTTTTTTTATTGATGATTTGTGTCAGGATGTCTTTTGTTGTAAATGACAAAGTCTGAAGCGCCGAAATTTCCTTCTGCTTTCAATAAACTTGAGCCTTGTTAATTACTAAATTTGTCTTTGTCTTTTTTTTATTTTTTCTTTTCAAACATTGTTACCATTTTGGTTCCGCCTTTATTAAATTTAAGTCCCCTGGTAACATGTTTTTGGTAGCAGAGCGTGGTTAATTTTAAATTCTGGAACCGTAGTTAATTTTCAAAATTTTGCATTGGAACTATCTAAATTTAAATTCAAAATTATCTTTGTTAAACAAGGCTCATTTTTATGTTTTGCAGCTTTTCAAATACTGTACAACTGTTGCTGATGAAATTTTTTTTATTTAGTTTAAATATTTAAAGCTCTATAAATCTATAGTCTCTTTTTTTTATTATTTATTTATTTTTATAAACACTTACACAAAAACTTCTAAACCAATTTCGATAAATTTTTTTTTTATTATTATTTTGTCTGCTTAAATTTTTTTTTTATATATATATATATATATATATATATTTACATACACTGCACACGACTCATTCACTGAATTTGATCCAGACAGCGGGGTCATTCGGGAATCCAAAAAAAATTTTAAATAAATAATAAAATCCAAAAATAGTTAAAAAACAAAAAAAAAACAAAAAAAATTTCAAAAACTCCTTCAAAAATTTTCTCGAGTTTTCTTTCGTTGTCTGTATTGATTCATACTTACACACACACATATACACAACATCTACACTACATATAATACTTGAGTCTTTCTCTGGCTCTTTAATTTTTTTTTTGGGCATCATCTTAAAAGAAATTTTTTTATTTAAATTACTTGGTTTATTTTTTTTAATAATTATCAGCAACGGTTAAGATGGCAGTGGATTTGCTGCGATTAGTGGACCCGTTAAAGAACACGGAGCTTGCTTTTGAATTTTTTGTCATCTTGAAAGAAAATTATTTTATTTATTTTTTTTTAAATTTTATCATCATGAGCAATAGGCAAGTTGGCGGTGGACTGGTTGATGCAGATGGTGGCACTTTCGTAATAATTCATTGAAATGTTGAACACCTTTTTTTTAAAAAAATATATCATTGTGTGCAAAATTTTTTTTCTTCTTCCAAATTATAGGGGCCCAGTTTTTGTATATAGGACGACATGGTTGGCCTGTTTGTCTTGATTAAATTATTCGGTTGTTTGTCTTTTTTATTAGCAGGTCAACATGTTTGTTCCTTAATTAGTTTTTTTATTAGGGTTGAGAAAACCGGAGTTAGGTTTTCTCACATTGTGGGTCACCTTTTTATACGGTCTTTTTGCCACACCTTTTTTGCTACACTTCTTTTACACCTTTTTTTTTATAATCACTTAAATATTTTGATGAAATTTTTTTTTACACAATTTTTTTGATTAAATTAAATTCCTTTTTTTTTTTTTTTGGGGCACATGATACACATATAAGACCTTAAGTCAAACACCACATGCCCTGCCTTGTGCAGTAAAACAATCTTGACTCCCCAACGTTTCATACTGCTTCTTTGTTTATTTTTCAAATGGATTATTTGTTTAGACCCTTCAAAATTCTTTTTTCTCACGGAAATTGTTAAGAGCCGTGAATAGTTTAAATTTCTCTTCGTATGGGAGAAGAGGAATTTAAAAAAATAACGACGCTGAGCATGATCTGACCCAAAAAGGCTTCAGGAGTTTTTCTTTTATTTTTATTTATTTTTGTAATTAAATGTTAAGGTCGGCTCAGAGGATACTCCCCCCGTCTGAGTCCGACCTTTCCTGAAGTCCTTAGTGCCATGCACTTTTCCCTCCCTTGGTCCCCGGAGTGGTCACCTCCACTTGGTTTCCCGAGGTGCCACTCCACCCCTTTTCCCCACGTACCGTAGTGTACAAAGTCAGTTCATGCACAGCAAAGTCGACCTTTGCGTCACCCTTCAGCTCTTTCTGTCCTGGGCTTATCCCAATCATAGGTGGGAAGAGCTGAGACGCTATAGAAATTTCAAAATTTAATAAGTAAGTGCCGAAGGAGGCTACACCCTAGAGTGGTGATTATAAAAGCATTATGAAGCGTTGTTTCTATCAGGTGCCCCGTTTCAAAATTTTGTAGGAGGCCCTTCTGGCCCCTTTCTTCAGAAGCTTGTAGGAGGCCCTTCTGGCCCCTTTCTTCTATTTTTTCTTGGAGGCCCCTCTGGCCCTTTGTTACTTTTTTTTTCAAAATTTTGTGGGAGGCCCTTCTGGCCTCTTTTCTGACTCCACCCTAACTCCGTCTTTCGGGGGGGGAGAGCTGTAGCATTTAAATCCAAAAAAGCACTTCCGCAATAACTTAACTCATTTCGTAAATATACATTCCACTTTCCGTCGCTTGACAGATGCTGGCATCTAGCGGCCCGCTCCTAAACCAAGCATCACCTGATACTTGAAACCAAAGTACATTTTCGCCGGTCAAGCTAGCTTCTCGATTACCGGTCCACAGTCTACATGCGATAACAACATGGTCTACACTCTTCATAACTCCGTTAGCTAAAAGTTTTTCTTTCTTCTCTCAAAATTACCGTCTTTCTAAAACATCATGTTAAATTACTAATTGTGCGCCTTAGTCTAATAATCTGGTTCAAAAATGTTAAAATTAACCATCATTTTCTCGGTACTACCTCACGTGATCTGCGACAGGATTTACCAGGTACTTCAACCTTACAGATTTTGTCATATTATAAATTTTGTTAATTTTTAAAATAATTTGTTAATTATCATGTATTCTTTAAAATATGTATTTCATGTTTTATTCAATATTCTATTTCCTTTTGAAACTAAATGATTATAAAAATTTTCTTTTCTTAAAACATCATTTACAAAATCTTGCAAAGGCACATTTTACGTTTTGAACATTTTTGTGAAATAAGTGCAAACTAGTGTTGAACATTAAATGATCAGAATATGAACATGTCAAATATAAAACAATTGAGGAAATTTCTTCTAAATCAGAAAATTTCGTTTTACAAGCTTTTGCAAAATCTTACAAGTCTTATACAAGCTTTCTTTTAAACAAAATTAAAATATATATAAATAGATTTATAATAATCTAAGAAGCTTTTAAGTACCATCTTAACGAATTTCTGTTATACAATCAATTTTCTTTAATTTTGGCAAATAATCAGATATTTCTTTAATGATGAACATTAATGCTAAAACATGTCTGATTTTGTACAGACACTAAAAGAACATGTTTTTTTGCTCACAGCTAATATGCTGGTAGGACAAATAGGAGAAATTGGAGAAATAAAGAACTTCTTGTCTCACATTGCGCAAACCAACGAAACATCCTAACAAGTTTCGTCCTGTTGGCAAAACACGTTTTTTTTTGTATAACGTAACTTCACATTTTCAAGTGCATAAAAGTGATGTCTTTTTCTACAGCTGACTTTACAGAACTTTAACTAACTCATTTTGTATATGTGCCTAAATTTACTTTCGCAAATATGTGTTCCTTAAGACTATTTTCTAAATGTAGACCTGTGTAGTTAATTATAAAATATATATAAAAAACAATTATTGGGTGGAGCCTGCATGCAATTTTCGGTCCTAACAACCTCCAAGAGGTTAATTTCCAAATTAAAATAATTGACGTCAATTAACAAAATTTCAAAATTCTAAATTCCTTTTTTTTTGTTTGTTTAAAATATATAAATTTATTTGGCCAATATAGTTTTTAAGAAATTTTTCAAACCAGTTATATTATGTATCTTTAGTTTAGTGATAAACATGTTAACTATAGATATGATTTTTGAACTTAAAATATCAAACTCTTTTATATTTTGTTAAATTCTGTAATTGTTTAAAAAGAAACTATCATCTTATAAACTAAAAAGGGGGGGATAAGTTTTTTTCTTTTTTTTGAATCTTTTGATTAAATTTTTTTTTATTATTATACTTTTACATTAAGGGCGTATAATCTTTTTTTTGATTAATTATAATTCTGTGAATTATTAAGCTGTGCTCATTGTTTTTTTTGTTAAATTTTTGTAACTATAAATATACATATTAAAAGGGGGGATAAATTTTTAGAATCTGTTGATTAAATTTTTTTTTCTAAATTATTATATGTTACAATTAAGGGCTTATAACTTTTACAATTTATGATATTGTTAATCATAAGTTTTTTTTTATTGATGATTTGTGTCAGGATGTCTTTTGTTGTAAATGACAAAGTCTGAAGCGCCGAAATTTCCTTCTGCTTTCAATAAACTTGAGCCTTGTTAATTACTAAATTTGTCTTTGTCTTTTTTTTATTTTTTCTTTTCAAACATTGTTACCATTTTGGTTCCGCCTTTATTAAATTTAAGTCCCCTGGTAACATTGGGATTATAGTTTAATATTGGGAATTGGATCCTAGTACAAAAATTTGATTAGAGTTCACTGCAGTAACAGTTGATTAGTTCACTACGGCAATATAGATTAATTAAACCTCGTTCTGTCAAACGTCAGCATCAGCATTTATCCCAATCAACTATAAATGATTTTACAAAATAAAACATCATTACATTTCAAGTTAAATAAAATTAAGTTATGTATCTTAATACTGCATTAAGTTATGTACCGTCACATAAACTATTATATTGATGATTAATAAGTATGTATATGGTAGTACAAAAAGATTAACAAAAAATATATACATTTAATCTTTTTACTTTTGTAACGTTAGATCGCGAATTAAAACAAAGACTGACTTGCGTAGCTTGAGTTTTACGAGGTTTATCACATTAAAGCAACATAGTAGGACACAAAGACAAGAAAATTGATTTAAAAAAGATTGTAAATATTATTTATGTTGATACATGGCGATACAGTTGACATGGCTGGAAGACGTGAAAGAGTGTAAGGTGAGTAGATGGAGACATATAGGGAACGGAGATTCCTTGATCTCTTGAAAGATGCTAAGGCCAATCCATGGTTTTGGTGTTAAGAACTCGAATGAAATTTTTATTTAAATAATTTAGTATCATACAAATCTCCCTTTTAAGATCGGTTACAATTGACCAATATATCGTAAGAATATCATTTAATTATATATAACTAAAAGTTTTGTTATTTACGCTTTCAAAGATCATTCGAAATAATTTCCCTACCCAATAAATAACTACATTTTAAACATAAATCTCTGTTTTACAGAGAGACGAGTATTGATTATGCTTCCTTCTACAATGTTATTCGTAAAGCTAAAGCGAATAAATACGAATGACTCATTATTATTTAAATTTACTAATTTCCTATCATATACGAATTATGGGATTCTTTGTTTTATTATTACACTATGTTTCATACATAAAGCAGGCGTTCAGTAGTAAATAATAATACCCCTGGTACTTTAACCTTTATGTAGCGTAGATATTTAATATAGTATTTATTTAATACTACATGAAGCGAGTTTAAATAAAAACAAGCCATGAATAGCTTCTGATGAATATCCATAATAAGTTAAGAAAATCGCATATATGTTGTGAGGCTATTTTTACACCAACTCATCTTGAGAAATGGATAGAGAAAACCTCAGTAAAAGATTTTTTTTTCTTTCTTGCGTATAAGTAAAGCACTATTTGAGACCTTGCTTGTTTTACTTCTTTTTTATGTAAAGTTTCCCTATTTTTATTAGTATGAATATATAAATTAGAAACGCACTGCAATTTTTTTCACAATATATGAAATGTAGGCTGATTTTTTATTTTATTCTCCTTTTTTTCTCAAAATATTTGTTTTAATAAATAAGTTTAAATCCAATTCATAATAAACAGATTTGAAATTTATGATATACAAAGTAATAAAGTTATATCTAGAGAATTTTTTTTATATGGTAAATATAGGACTGTTGAAATAAAAAAAAAACTGCTAATTTATAAATTATATGAGTTTATAATGTAACAAATATTCTTACTAGATATTGAAACTTAAGATGTTGGAAGTTATCTCCTAAAATTAAAATATCAGATCTGAGCTTCGTATATAAGTTAAAATTCTCAAATTAAACAGATCGTCCCATTAAATTAAATTAAGAGTGACGTGTTGGTTTATTTTCAAAGCGAATATAAAAGAAAATTACAGTTCACGATTACTTTCAGAACTTCAGCTGAACCCAGCGACCCAGTTTCGTTTTAAAATTTTCTAATTTTCTAATGGATGGTAATTTCGTTTTGTCTTCGCTTTGCAATTCCGTTTACGTTTGACACCTTCTAAGTTTTATCAGCACCTACACAGTCGATATTTTTACTCTTGTCTTTAAAAGGCGTATTAAGGATGAAATCTTGATAGTTATCCTCAGAAATGGTATTTAGCTTTATTTTTCTTACATTTTTTATATATTATAATAAATATCAAAGAAAATATTATAATAATTAATAATGTTGTTAGTGGAAATTTTGAGGGAAAAAAAGTTAAATAGGACATAAAATGTAATCAATAGATATAAACATATCAAATTTGTTTGAGAATCGGTTTGTCCTATTGATATCTGTAACGTGAATGAACTACAAACATAGATCACCCCAAGAGCCATTACTGTCTTTATTGACACTTTATTTCATTTTCGTATGAATATAGTTCTTTTACCAAAAATGTATCTCACATTACGAATGTAATTCTCCGTATGAATCGTTCAAATTTAATTAATACGTTCCTGATACATATCGACACCATGAAGTGGTATATTTAATACTATGATAACATCGTAACGATATATTATATTTAAACCGAAATGTTAAGTATAAATTACGTAATAAAGACTCACACATCAAAGTGCACAGTTTTTATAGCTTTAACGTTTACAACCCAATAACTGTAAAATGCAAGATATGTGAAATATATAGGATTTATTTACAACGTAGTATTTTTACATTAATAATACACGTCTTGTATGATAGGTCATGTAAAATTTACAACATTACAATGTTTTATATGTTATAATTATATACAACTATGTTTGTTAAATATATATATATATATATATATATATATATATATATATATATATATTTAAATATGCTTGAGGATTAAATATATATATATATATATATATATATATATTCTCGGTTTGTATCTAATACTTTAAAAAAACTACTAGCATAAGTTTGAATGTTATTAGTTGATAAATAATGTATTAATATTAATACTGTATTATTTATAAATATAAGATTGCATGACTTTACTGTAACTAGGAAAAGATGAATTGCTTAATACTACTTTAAGAATATCTACAACGAATAAGACATGTATACTAGGCAGAGTGAGATATGTATAGAGCTTACCCAAATTTCGACTAAGAATGTGTTTCCTATATGTAGTTCTGTTTCTCAGTAGCTATAATATTTTCCATCAGATATTTCAAAATTGCCAACAAAAGTAATACTATTTTTTGACAATAGTTTATTTGAAACGTGTTTTCTTAATTTTTTATTTTTTTAAAACAATATGAAGAGGGATATTTCAACCTTTGTTATACTGATAATAAAGATGCAATAAATATATGAACATATATAACGTAAACTTTAAAGCACATCATTGCTTTCCAGGGACGGACTTGATATTTCTATTACGTATTATTGTCAAGACTGCTATCATAAATGCGATTTATATAAATATTTAGTGCTCCTGTGCATTATCTACCTAACCTTGTGAAGACTTCATTTTTAAATATAATAAATATTTTATTATTCAATCCAAAATCATTATGGCTTCATTAAATTTTTAAAAAATAGATTATTCTATTAAGCAAACTCAAATATAAAAATACAATTATATTACAAACTCTGTAAAAATTGTCAACTTGGAATAGTTATAAACTCCGTCACATAATAAAAACAAATATGTATTTTCCAATACTGAATAGACGTTTATTTTTGCTCAAGGATTACCGTAGAAGTATAAAATCAACAGATATATGTCGGTTTCATCACTGTGTTTTCATCACTAAGAATGTGTTTAATAGTTACTGGTGAATTAATAAATGTTTAATGTTGTAAAAAGTTATTTATGTTTCTAAGTATTTTACGCTCTTGAGGAAAAAAAAACGAATGAAAGAAAATCGTATATATTAATGTAAGTGTTGAACGGAAATCAAAATATATATCGTGAATATGATTTTTTTTCTTGGAATAATTCATTTCTATTCAAATAATTGATGAAGAGACTGTATAACAAGAATGGAGGAAACTTAATAAATTGTATTGATCTTTAATTTAACTTTAAGTGATTAAATGAATTAATTATTTTTATAATGTTTCATTTAATCTTAATATATTAATGATTTCTGTACAATTTAAATATTAACTTCGATATAGTATTTATTGTTTTGAAAATCTAAATTTTTTTATTGCATATGTTTTTTTGTACTGTAACTACGAACTTAAACTATAGTTTGTGTTTATGGAGACTAAAAATCAATTGTTTTTCTTCAATAAGGCGCTCGCTTTACTAATTTTATGATACTAATTTGTTTATCTATGTAATAGGCGTATCTTTTAGTGACTATACGTTTTTAATTCTCCAAATTTATTTCATTTTTAACAGCACCTATCCTCCTATATCGTGTGTCTATTATATGTTGTTTTGTACTATGGAAGTATGTACTCTAATAACGAACCTCTGATCTACAGTGTAAGAATGAGGGTGGGTTACTTTTTTCAAGTTAAAATTAGTACTTACGACTTACATTATAAACTGTACTTACTCTTGAATCCAACAACGCCGTGTGTCGATATAAGCAACAATACAGAGTCAGGTTTTCTTGCATTTACTGTAAATACTACGAATTTCATTCAATAATTACAGTTTTTCACTTTTAGGTGCACTCATTTTTACAGTTTGCTTGTAAATTACCTTAAATTATACTGCGGCCCCAAAACCAGACGCAGGTCTGATGATGATATTGAAATAGTGCTCCGTACCGTACCGCAATGGATCGACATCTATTTATGTCAGACGTGTCTCTATTCTAAACTCTTCAAACACTCTGTCACGCCTCATCTGTCAATTGCCATTTTATTTAAAACCACTTTAATAGAACCGCTATTATAGTCAGAAATTTACCTACCATACCTATTATAATACTGGCTCAGATGAAGTAAACTTTTATTTACACATAATGCACTTCTTATTGGAATTGTAACATATATTCAATTGTTGTATCTCTCTACCTGAAATATATTTTTAACTAAGACACGGGTATAAAACCTGGTAAATTTTATGTATACTTTCTCTAAAGGACTCTACTGTACGTGACAAGAGGATGCTCTCTGCTTACTTCAGTTACTTATAAGAGATAATTTTAATCAGGGAATGTCCTAAATTTATCATATATAATTGTTTGCAATATTAGTTTTGTTTCCACCAATAGTTTTTGTTGTTATATCTCTCTATCGGTAATATATATATATATATATATATATATATATATATATATATATATATATATATAAGACACAGTTACAAAACCTGGTAAAACATTATGCATACTTATTATTTGGACTCTATTGTACGAGACATAAGTATAACTGCTTACTTCACTTACTAACAGGAGAGAATTGTAATAATGCAATATCTAATATTCGACATTAGTATTAGTATTGTGTACAAACACACACAACACACACACACACACACACACACACACACTCACACACACACACACACACACACACACACACACACACACACACACACACACACACACACACACACACACACACACACACACACACACACACACACACACACACACACACACACACACACACACACACTCACACACACACACACACACACACACACACACACACACACACAAACACACACACACACACACACACACACACACACACACACACACACACACACACACACACACACACACACACACACACACACACACACACACACACACACACACACACACACACACACACACACACACACACACACACACACACACACACACACACACACACACACACACACACACACACACACACACACACACACACACACACACACACACACACACACACACACACACACACACACACACACACACACACACACACACACACACACACACACACACACACACACACACACACACACACACACACACACACGCGCGCGCGCGCGCACACACACACACATTTATTTATTTTTTTAAACGTGTTTTGGTGATTTCTTGTTTATTATTTTTATTTCATTTAAAATCCTATAACTTTGTATCGTTTCTTTCTTTTCTTCTTTTTTTTGGATAGACGTGTCTGTCCATTCACAACGTTCTTTTACTTATTGAATAGAATTAGCAGTGCGTTATTGTTGTATAGTTATTACTTTTACAGGTCGAGACACTTATAATTTGAATATTAACTGTATTTTGTTCTTGGTGTTAGGATACTGTCGTAATTTTGAATATTTTCCGATATATGTTTTGTGTTATATGTTATTTGAATAATTGAAGAGTTTTACTAAACTAATGATGAACAAATGTATCCCAAGCGTATTAGTCTACGTATACAACGATGTCACACGAGGAAATCAAGGTTATGTAGTCATAACAATGTTTTTAACAGGATGAAGTTTTAATACATTCTTACTTTAAATGAACATTTATCAGAGTAATTGGAGATATACAAATGATATACGAAAACATGAAAGAAAAAAATAATAAAAAACATTGCAGCTAGTTCCGCATACCTTAAAATAAATTATATTTCGTCCAATGTTCTAGTGTTTATTTTAATGTAAATTTATTACCAATATTACATAAATTAAAAAATTGAAAAGAAAGCTGTTACACTTTCTCTCCAATAAACGAGGCTATGTAACTTACGAACATTAAAAAGATGATTGATATAAAATTTGTGTTTAAATTCATGCAAATTAACAAATTAATTCTTATTTTAGAACGGTAAGAAAATTAAACATTTTTTAATCATATACGTTTAATAACAGGAATATGGGAGGTTTAATTTTTAGTAGGGGAAATATTACTGTGTTGAGCGTTGTTTTTCATTTTGTGTTATATAACAGTTAAAACTTATTCTACAGTTTCATTTGTATGATTATTATTGCAACACTTTTGAACGAGGATTTATTCCCAGTCTGAGAACCTTTTAACATAATTATATTGGAAACGTAAATAAAATGACATGTATCCCCTGCTCTAAAAGATAAAATAATATTTCAAAATATTTTTAATATAGGCCTACATCTTTCAGCCTAAATAAAAGCATCTTTTTGTGTGTTTTTTATATCGTTTTCCCTCGCGTCTGGTTGACAACCAACGAACTAAAAGGTTGAGTTAAAACAGGATCTCACTTTAATCGGTCATTTTAGTGTTTTTTGAAGATTTATCTTTGCACAAAAGATGTTTTGCACTAAATATGTAATTATTCCAATTAACCATTTAAATTATCACAAGTTGAATTAGGTCAATTTAATAATGTAGTACTTTTGGCACAGTATAACATAAGGTTTACATTTGACAGAAGTTTGCAATAAACTTCAAGTGGGGCAAAATTATAATGTAAATCCTGCTCGCACATGTCAAGTGTACGCAAAATGCTTAAGTGTGGCTAAAGTTAATGAAGTATGTGTCTCTGTGCACACAATATGTAATCATATAAAATCTTACCTTCAGTTTATGGAAATTGCTCTTGTACAATTTGTACACTTTTTGACTTTATTTATTTAGTATGACGTAATTCTTGACGTCTATTGTGAGTAAAGAGAACAATTTTAGGATTGTATACCAGAACAAATAACTAATATTTTGACGATTTGATTTTACTTAGTTCCCAAAAACGAGAAAACATTAGTTGTTTTCTTTCTACTTTCTCACAGGTACGTAAGTGTATGGCGAATTTAACAGTATACCTCTAACCAAAAATATGTTGTAGTTTTTGTATTTAATTATAAGAGATAGAATTTTTTACAATTTCTACAGGGCCAATATAGGGGTCCAATTTTATTTAAATGCATGAAATAATAAAAGAAAGAGAATAAAGTAACATTTATATGAATATCACCAGGAGCTGAATGACAACCAAATATGCTTATGTCCAATTATAGTTATTACAATGAGTCGACTAGCGAAGGTGTCGAAAATAGTTTTTAAACGAACGATATTATTTGACCTGGAACATTTTTATTTTCGAAATCACTTAATTAGTTAGATATAATTTAATACAAAGCATTAAAGTAATATTGATTAATTAAAATGATAATTTAGTAAGGAATTGACAATAAAAAGTATTGAGATGTATTCTATAGAGAATACGTATCTGTAACCTGAAAAGAAAAAAAATAATTTTGATGAGCTTCGCTGAGATGTCAACAAAAAAGAAATGAGGTAAAGCTTTTGGAAACTTATATGGTATATTAGAAACATTAATGAGATATTTTTGGAATAAATAAATAAATTACTTTCCCATCCCCATTTCATCTAGCGAAAAAAAACTATGTTTTTCCCCCAAATAAACTGTCGTTTATTCCCTAATTCGTACACTTTGTTTGCATTATGTACGTAATTATGTCATTAAACACAATTCAAGTTAAGAGTGAATGTCATATTAGCTTCTAAATTCTCTGTATTAATTAAAACAAAGCTTATATTGTAGAATATTTTTGTTTAAATCACAATGGCTTAAAATTATAGGATCAGTACAGTATATTGAAAGACATGAAAATTAGTGTGGATATAAAATCATTCTTATAGCTCATACCTACAAAAAAACTTGATATATATATATATATATATATATATATATTATATATATATAATTTAATTACTTTTTTAAATATAATTTTTACACATCCTGAAAGGTGTTAAAAATATTCTTAGATAAATTGAAATTTAGGCTCTAGAAATGGCTTTACAAAAAATAAATTGCAGATTTTAAAATTAACACTATAATATGTGTATTTTCATTCAAAAATCAATCTAAATCATGTAACAAGGCAAATATTGTATTAGTACACTGTTTTACAAAAGATTGTCAAGCCTGCAATGTAAAAATACACTATAAAAAAATAAATTAAAAAAACTAATTCAGTTCATGTTCTAAGTCCATCACTATGAATAACCTTAGATGTTATAATAAATCAAACTATAAAAAAAAGGGAAATATATCTGAGATAAACCTGTTTACATATTATCTCTATTCTTTTTTTAACCTTTTCATTGAAACGCGTTTGTTTAATTAAATGTAATCTTTATGAGATCTTGTTTTCAAGTCTTTTTTCTATCTCATATTATCTCACAAGTCACGCTAGATAATTATTTATGTCAATATCGTAAATGTACTTGAAAAGTTGTACACGCAACTAATTATATTTATATGTTACCGATCATCGAGGACGACTTTTAGTGTCATATGTAAAACTATTATTAGGTATAACGTTTTCAATAAACAATATTAAATGTTTTGTTATATTATTGAGACGTTTTATACAGAATTTCTTTACAATTTAATGTTTATAGAAATACATAAAATAAAAAGTAATTTGACATTAGAAGAAGTGGCATTGCATGAAAGAGATGTTTTGCTACAAAACCGTTAAAAGTTAACCTAACAGTTGGATATCCATATTAAATGTTGAGCTTGACTTATACAGAAAAACTATACAGTATAACAAACACACAGAACACAATTCTCATAAAAAAGTTGTGGTTTGATTGGAGTAGCTGGTGTATCGCTGAGGAGGACGACCTTGACGTTGAAACGCGTCTGATACTTAGGCGTATTTTTTTATGAGAATTGTGTTCTGTGTGTTTGTTATACTAACAGTTGGAGTTCATCATTTAAGAATTTTACCGAATGTAAAGTTTTTTTTTTTAATATAAGAGCTAATTAAATATAAAATGTAACAATATATCATCTTTTTTCTGTCTCAGAGTGTAAATTAATCCACATTACCACAACAAAGTAGATCACATTAACTGATGTTTTACCCCTCCCCATTGCCTTCGCCCTTTTTCTTTTAGCTGTTATTAATCACTCTTGTTACCCCAATTCCCTGCTTACAGAGCAATCACATTAGCCGATGTATTTAGTAAAACACTTTTATACATTAACTATATGATTAGGTACTGTTAGTGTGGTACGAGATGACCTCTGATCTAGCCTGTAATTCATGTGAGATGGAACAGTATTCAGCGTTTAGAAGGCTCTATTAGCGCCGCTCAATAGATTACTATACATTAAAACTGTAGCGTTTATTTAAATCCGCTACAACCCTTTCATTTAAAACAACCTAAAACATAAATTGAATCATACACATAGTTCAAACTTCCCACAAATCTTAGAGTTTTAACCTCAACTCTGTCTAGCGGGCCTAACAAAGAACAACCAGCTGTTTGATTCTTGCGAATGCGCCTTCGCTACTATGGGGCAAGACTCATCTCTAGTTGGTCTTGCTAATTAAATCATGTACTGAGCTACACGTTTTTCATGCTCTTTACAAATTTGTTTATGTTTAAAATGTCAGGTGAAAACACTATAAAAAATTAAAACCATAGGTTAATAATGTGATAATAGCTCACGTATGCGTGTTTTCGGACTTGAGAATGCCATTTCACTGCATACATTATTTTCATAAAAACAAATTTTTTTAAAAATAAAGTTATGGTGCTCTTTACATTCTCTATTGAACCAACGAAAATGTCGTAACAAAGTTCTTCATTACCGAAAACATTTCATTTGAAGTGGTTTGGAGGCAAGCTTCTACTCTGCCATCGGGAAAGTGTTTCATAAAGTCCTTGAATCTAATTAAAGAGTCTGTAAGGACATCCGTAGTATTATTTTTTGACAGTCAGGTTTGACAGATTTTACACGAAAACTTGTCATTACACCTTTTGACTATCCAACCTGCCAAATAGGTTATTACTGCGTCCTCTAAAAGAATATTCAGGTTATTTATTTGGGATAGCATAAAGCTACTTGGAGGAGTTGAAATTAGTGATGTATCTGTGAAATTAGTTTCACTGATAACAGGAGTTGATACTGTTTGTAATTGTTCAGGATCAGCACAATCATTTTGCAGCTCATCATGAATGTTTAAATCTATTGTTATGTCGTTGTCCGGTTCACAATTTGCCGTACTTGGAGGGTTCAACAGCCTAACAGATATAGCATGCTGTAGATTTTTCAATCAAAAACATGTTTGCATAACAAATTTTACAACTCAGGTTTAGAATTTTCAAACAACTCACAAAGTAGATATAAACGTTTACACTGACCAAACACTCCTTACTTCACTACATCAACATTGAAATAAAGCAAAAAAACCTGAAAACAGATAGAAGAAAATCAGTTAACAGAAAAGCATTATCAGCTTCAATTTAACACCTCACGACATTGTTACAGTAAGATGTGGGTATGGTATTGGGGTTTCCCACTATTCTTTCCTTTTTTAACAAATCATAAATTAATTTGATTTTCAAACGATAATTTTACACACAACAGATTAAGAAATACGATAACGGAAGTAATTTAAAAAAAAAATTATACTAGGCCTAATCATTTTGAGCTCAATTTTTCAAGTTTATTATTATAACCAATGTAGGCATTATCACATTATTATAACCAATGTAGGCCATCGCAAAATCACTAAACCGCCCGATTCCGTGGCCCCAACTATAGACAAGTCGCGACAAAAACATATCATAAAAGTCGCGGGAAAAATAATTTTACAGATTTGTGTTCACAAGTGAATTACTAAAATTTTGTACATCTTGAAAATAATTATAAAAATTATTCTGCTATGTTATATAACTTTGTTAATCAAAAAGTTTTGTAACGGTAAGACATATTTTTGTGTTCATGGCTTTCTTTCCCCAAAATATATTACTATACCATTTTTTTCAAGCTTATAGTTCATAACGCTGCTTCTTTTTGTATGATGTGGTATATTTGAAATTAATTTTAGGGTAAGGATTTTTTTAAAATTTTTATATATTTTTTATATTTCTATTTAGACTAAATTACTAAACTTTTAAATATCTTTTAAAAAATTATAAAAATGTTGTAGTATTTTTTATGTACCCATAAACATTGACAATTTTTGAGAAATTTAGATTTTTTCAGTTCTTAGGGGTTTTGGGGGAGGCCATAAACCTCTAAAATATAAATATAAACTAACGTCTGGAATTGTGGTGAAATTGCCAATTAAATATTGGTTTTCAATTGAATAGATACAAAATTTCATCTGAATCTGAAGCTGGATATTTCTGACACACACAGACATACATAACCGTGAAACCAATTTTTTGTATTCAGAGAGTAAGAAAACGATTTTTTTTTAAAAGGCATACTATACATACATGTAGAGGGATGCATCAAAACCATGTCTGTGCATTAGGCCTATAAATACTAAATTATATGTGCAAATTAAAAATTATCCTATCAAAATAAAAACATGTACAAGCTCAGGACTATAGAAATAATAATAAACCTCCAATCTACACAGCTTTGGGCGAAGCCGGGTAAAACAACTAGTTTAAATTATTACCTTTTAGAAAAAGCTCTCTTCATTTAAAGAAAAAAATAACAAGTCTTTTATAATAATAAACTTCATTAACAGTTAATCTGAAAACTGACATTTTAATAAACTTCATTAAAAATTTTATTTTAATTATCAATAATTCTTCTGACAATGAAGGTTAACTGCTGCAATTTTTCAATTACAAATCTTAGAAAGATGATTAGTGAAACCGTGTCTTACCTTGATTGATCTGAAGATGGAAATGTGAAGAAGTGAAGATCATATCTGTTATTATTTCTTTGGCAGTCCGCGTAATAACACTTATATATTCCAGGCATGTTTTTGAATTAGATTGACACTATTGACAGATACGGAATAAGTGAGTACAGCTTGCGCGGGAAGGAAGCAATACGAGACGGGGTATTTTGATGACGGAAGTAAGTGAGAAGTTTTGTGAGAGAGAGGTCAACAGTTGTACAGTCTCAACCAAGTGGGATGCGTACAGTCAAGCACCTGCTGCTAGTGCTTTCTGATAGCTGTTTGTCAAACTATATATATATATATATATATATATATATATATATATATATATATATATATATAGCATTTTGTATTTAAGGAAATTGCCTTTTCTTTTAAACATAACTTGATTGCAGAAAAATATGTTGATCATAAACCTGTTTAAAACTGTTCGTGCTTTGTTAACTGGCACATGTATTTTTTGTAGCAAAATGCTGGTTTAAGTAAGAGCTAACAAGAGTTTCAACAGCAGAATTTCAAGTTCATGCAAAACTTAGGACTTCTTAAGACATAAAACTAAAAAGACGCAAATTATGAATAACATAACCTGAGAGTTGATTTAGTGAAAAAGAACTTGAACTGTTTCTGTAGAATAATATTTAATGTTTAATGAGCTAGCCATAGTAAAATTTCTTTTTTGAAAAATATGTACTATACGTAAAATAAAATAAAAATAAAATATAATATTGGATGATATACGCATGCTTTTTCGGCTTCACGACCACAAAGTGGGTAATTTTCAAAATTAAAGAAAAATTGACGTCAATATATCTTTTTTTTTTTTAAATACATAATCAGAATAAATAAATTTACCTTGTCAAAATATATAATTAAAACCAATTTATCTTTTCAGTTGGCCAACTTACCTTATACAGCTGTAATTAATTATTTGTCATATTTTATGTGTAATTAAAAGGTTAAAATTTGTTAACTTTAATGTACGTGTAATTATAAAACTAAATTTTGTAACTCTTAATATTTTTGATATATTCTTTTTTTTAATTTTAAAATTCATTCAGTAACTAATTGTATGGGGGGGGGGGGGTTATTCAAATAATGTGTAAAACTTTCTTTTCAGTGCTTATAAATAATTTAATATATATATAATAAGGAAATCTGCTAATCTATGTTACATCCTCTTTGTGTAAATGGTTAACTTAATCTTTTTGTTAAATAAATTGCAGGTCAATAGAAATTTTTCATCTTCTCATTCAAACATGTTACCATACCTGGTTCCAAAAAATTTAATTTAATTCTCAAGGTTCTCAAATCCCCAATCATAGTAACAGGTTCCAGTGGACAACTCGTTTGCTCACTATTAGAATTTTTATTTCGGTAAATCAATTATTTTATATTTAACTTTAATGAATATTTTATTGAAGTAAACATACAATACTATTTTTTTCACAACTTTAACTAATATAATATGAAAAGCAATTAATAATTTACTAACAAATATAATATTCACAATAAGAGTTATCAACTTGAAATTACGCAGACATTTTGATATCAGTAATGGCGTTTACGAATAAAAACTATCTATCGGTCTATTCATATAAGTTCATATTTTCAGTTAAAGCAATTATTTGCATATGTAGTAATACATGAATTTTACTACAGATACAATAAAATTGTAACTCATCTATATTAAGACACGTCAAGGAGCAGAACCCCGTTATAGGCCAAACTATTTTTTTCTTTTGCGTGTATGCCCAAATAATAACCCCTTTAAGTCAGGTAGATCATTAAAAAAGAAGGAATTGGTAACACCTAGAAAAACGCTAGGCCACCAATCGAACTGGAACCAGTGTAACACCTGAAGAATTACTACCATAAACTGCGGCCATATAAACGCTCTATCTGCGAAGTGGACTATCCAGCTTCCCCCGATGAACATAAAAACAAGTACGTTTAAATACAAATAATATATTATATACAAAACCAACGTAAAAAACGGGAATACCAAAAATAATCAATTTTATACAAAATCAATTGATTGTATGTAAAAAAAGAAGTAATTATAATCTTGAATCTAATAAATGTATAAGAATATACGTCCAGAATTTTGTCACAAAACTACGTTATAAATTATTTTAATCCTTGTTACCTAAAATATACTTTTCAAGCACTTTAATAACCCAATCTTTATATTAATAGGCAAACACAAAACTTGTCTTCCTTTTTTCTCAGCTTGTGTGCATCGTAGGAAGAAATTCGCGCACACCGTTAGAATGGTAGTGTCCTGTAGATGAGCAGAAACCCATTATAACTTACATCGGCCCACAGGGCTACGGCCCACGGGCTTTCTAAGTTTTAATGGTAATCTCATGGAAGAACGGTAATTGATGGAATCATTATATATTGACAGCTGTCATAACAAATGCTAGCAAAACATAAAGAACTGATGTTTCAAACATATGTAATGGCAATAGGGAACGTGTAACCGAAGAATTATCCTTTGTAACCTAGAAAACGTTTTTATCAACAAAATATATTCCAAGTAAAGTTTTAAACGAAGTGTTAAGTGTTGTATATATATATATAGTGCCTATTTAATGACGATGCAAAGTGGAAATAAGTGTATTTAACTGTGAGAGATTTGGGCAGCGCGTCTCAACATGAAAGTGTAAAAACATTTAGATAAACTTTCATAGCATATTTAAATGCAAAAATCAAATCATGTTTTTAACCTATTTCAATATGTTTATTTTTGCGTACTTACATTTCATTATTTTGCAATATTTGTTTTATATCAGTTGCGCTAGGTCTAATTTGAATAAATTTGTTATTAAAATGCCTTTAAAACGCACTTTAACGGGTCATGCAGCAAGACATCGAGATGGAGTGCGACAATATACACTTCGTCATAATATAAGTAATGTAGATAATAATATGAGGGATGAATTTAAATCTGCTTTAAGAATGTTTCCATCTAATCTTGATAGTTTTGATATTGGACTTTGTGTTATTTTGGTAATTCTAAACATTTCCAATCAGAAATTACCCAACTCAAGACAACTACATTCACTTCATGCTGCCATAAAGGCAAAATTTGTTTTACTGCCTTTAACTCAAATTGCAAATTTTTCAAAGGACTGTGTGACTGTCTCAAGTTTGTAGATCAGAATAACAAAAAAAATCAATGAATTTATTTAAAAACATTCGTAATTACAATTCATGGTTTGCAATGTCAGCTTAAAATAAAAATCGCCGACACATTGTTACGTGGTGTGTACCATTTTAAAATTCTTGACACATTCTACCACAGAGCAGGTCCAATGACATCTTTAAATGCACCAGTTTATGCACAGTTATATTTCTATGACGTAGACACCAGATTAACATAGATAGCCGTAGATTACAGATTTAGAAAGCAATCAAGAAATACATGAGATAGGAATTTGCTGCATGACATTGCTATTGGATTGGAAAGTGTAAATCCTCATGTTCACTCATATATTACAATGAGAGATCACTGCAATATTTCTGGAAGTCAAAGCAAAGAGACTTGTTTGGTCATTAAAGTAAATTGTTATTTAGATATCCTTCGATATAATGATGCAGTTCAAACAGATCTGATGTAGCTGTCATTTTTAGTACTGTTGATGGTGATCCACCCTTTGAACGATACATGATTGCGTTTTCAATAGTAAATGGTACAGTACGTAATGTCTCTGTTTTGGACTCACCGCTTGTTCCATTAGCTTATCCGATGTTATTTCCTAATGTAGATACAGGGTGGCATGTTAAAATGTCACACAACATACCAAGGGCGTCCTCTTCGAGAGCGCCTAGAACTAAAATTACCATGCTACAATATGCATGCTACAGACTTGCAGTTCGAGATGACTTTTAGTCTCTTACACCACTCGCAGAAATTAGTTTTGCAATGGATAGTTGATATGTATGTGCGTCTACACTAGATACTATATACATTTCATTCTGCAAAAACAATCAGATTTACGATCAGAGGTATATAAAGTTAACAATTTTTTTTAGAATTGAACCCTAGTTGCAGTGGCGCTAATACTGTAAGTCGAAGAGTTACTTTACCATCTTCATTTAATGGGTCTCCAAGATATATGTTTAAAAAATATTTAGATGCAATGACAATTGTTCAAGTTTATGGCAAACCTTCTTTATTCATTACGATGACTTGTAAACCACAATGGCCTGAAATTAGTTGACTACTTGCGGGAACTGTGGAAACAGCAAATATCGGCCTGAAATTATTGTGCGTGTATTTAACGCTAAATTAAAAGAGCTAATTTTATCAATCATGAAGAAAGACATTTTTGGTAAAGTGACAGCACTAATATATACAATAGAATTTAAAAAAAAAAGAGGCTTGCTTTATGCGCACGTTTTGCTCACTTTGGAAGAGAAAGACAGAATTTGTTGGTGCAACTGACATTGTTAAAGTTGTGTGTTTATAGAAAGTCCACATATTCAAAACACAACCAAAGTTGCGTTATTATGTTACAAAACATATGATGCATGGTCCATGCGGCTAGTAAATACAAATTCTGTTTGCATGAGTGATGGAAAATGTTCCAAAGATTTTCCAAAAGAATTCAATGAATCCACACGCGAATCAATTTCCTACGTACAGAAGACGTGACAATGGTGATAATGCAGAAATCAGAGGATCTTCACTTGATAACAGATACGCTGTACTATATAATCCATATTTATTTGCAAATTTTAACTGCCACGTAAATGACGAAGTTTGTATCACTATTCGAAGTGTGAAATATATTTACAATTATGTTTACAAAGGTTTTGATAGTACAATAACGTATATATATATATATTGGAACATACGTGGAATGTTTATATGAAAACAAAAGTAGGATTTTTTGGAATTTATTATTCCAGTGTCTTCAAAATAAAAGAAGTAAACTTATACGTCTGTAAATCATGGCCATTCAATAAGAGGAGCATAATGATTTGGTAATGAACATTGCTTTCGCTACCTTCCTCACATGAGGTAAGTACGTGGTTGTTAAACAACCTGTAACATTCTAGACAGCGTGGAGTTTTTGTATGTATCCCTTTCTACAATAAAACTGGAAAAATTCCCATCTGGGCCCTGTAATTTAAATGGGTGAACAGTAATATTAGTTCTTTTAATTTTGCTCTGCAATTGCCTCTATTAAATTAAACAGAAGAGATCGTACACTAGAGTGATTTACTAATTGTTCGTAAAGTAGAAATGCATATTTTTAATACATATTATATAAATACAAAACGTTGTATTTTCTCTCACTCAAAATAAACTGATACCCCATGCGTAATCTGCCGGTACCGACTCTGATTAATCCCTTTGTCAACTGATTGAAATGTAATCTAATCTCGAAGTAGAAGGTAGGGAAATAGGCATTTCAGATTTAGTGCCTAGTTTCTAGAGTAATCGAATTCAAACTTTTTTATTCCATTTAACAATTTATATTTAGTTGTGTACTCAGTGAGTAATTGAGTTTCTATTTTGTTATGAGATAAATAATTACGTGGACTGTTTCCATTGTCAGAAACCAAATAAGCCTATGATACAATTAATATTTATAATCATTTGTTATCAAGAAAAGAAAGTATATGTGGTAACTCGACCATTTAATATTTGTTATGATTGTTTAAATATTTGATGGTTCTCCATTTAAGAATTGTTGAAGTATAATTTATTTTAAGGAAATAGAGGGATCCCAAAAGGTCAGTGCTCGGAAGGCCATAAATTGTAAAGAATTGAAAGGGTTGACAGCTAGAAAAACTATTCTAACATCAGTCACGGACCTCAAGGAGTCAAATAAACCATTCCAAAAGTCAATACCTTCAACCGAAAATATTTGAAAAGGACCAATGAAAGGAATTGCGTCAGTTCTGAAATAACGCACAAGATTTAAAATAAGCCAATGAAGGAAGAGGATCGGAAGAAAGCGTTTGTAAATAAACATAAAATAATAGGGAATACTTTGAATTCGAAGACACATTCATGTAAAGAAGAGTTTTCACTCAAAGTTAAAAATAATAATTTAGAAAAAATCCGCGAAAAAATATAAAAATGTATTTTATGTGTAACACCGTATTCGATCTATTCTACATAAAGTTACAAAGTAAAATTAGACAACTCCATGCTACAGCAGTTCCGGCGATGAGCAAGCGGATCTCTTTAGAACTATGGTCGGAATGTAACTATTTATTGAACACTGGTTAGAAATTCATACACTAGGTTACATGAATTGAAAAACACGATGTTTGTTTTTTTGTTAGTTTTAATTCATTATGATTTTTTGTTTCTCCATATGTAAATATTAGAATAAAAGTATAGATTTGATAAGTTGTGGTTTTAGTAGATCTTCTCTAGTAAAATATTTAATCGAAATTTGGAATAAATTGTTAGTTAAAGTAATAAACGGAGCATACAAAAACATAAATCAAAGTTATGAAAAATTTACTCTAAAGAGGCCTTGAAATTTGGCTAAAATTTGTCCACACTAAACTTCTTCAAAATAGTTCTGTAGTTTGGGTTGTAGAACACAGCAAATATGATAAAGATAGAGACGTTATTATTATATATATATATATATATATATATATATATATATATATATATATATATATATATATATATATATATATTATGATCAAGGGATTTAAAAACTATATTTAAGAAAATACTCAACATTGATTATTCTTGCTGATCATAAACACTTTTGTTGAGCTGTACAGTAGCTATACATTGGAATTTGTGGTCTAATTATAGAGATATAACAAAACTCAAACTGAGGAAATAAATGCCATGAATTAAACATGAAATTTATCTATTTAATATTAATAAATTATAATATTTTTATTTTAATCATGTTTTAACAGTTCGAATTTCGTGTAGTTTTTTATTTATTATATGCATGTAATACCATACATTATAGTCAATTGTTGAATGGAAACTGTTTCACTTTTAATTTTATAAAAGTAAACGGTGAGTAAATATTAAGGGTTTGCTACAAATTACCTAAATCACTGGTGTACTAAAATATTTAAATCGCATAAATTGCATTTAGTTGAACGCATCTCTTCCGGGACTTAGATCCTTATTACTCCATTACGACACCCTGTGACTTGTTTATAAAGGGATGTTTCCTCACATTTATTTTACACCTAATATCTTTTGTTGTTTAAAGGCGAAAAACCATATCAGTCATTATTGCCCTGACGGCTGGAGGATAGGAATATCAGTCTGGATAGGAATAAAACAAAAGTTAGTCAATATATAGATATTACAAAAGATGAGAGGTATCTAGTTCAAAACGTGACTACATTGTAATTTTCCCTCATTGTTTCAGACATTCATAAACCTTTATAAAGAATTGAAAATAAGTTAATGTCCTTAGATTAATTAAATTATACGTTACAGAAATTATGAAAACAATAAACATAACTGTTGTTATTTTAGTTACATTTTACACGATGACAAAATTTAATTTTCTTTAGGTACAGAGAGTATTTTTAATAGTAGCTCAAAATATTAATATTGTTTTAATTTTAGTGGTATAATTTACTAAATGATCAATAATGATAATAATTCAGTGTATTTTACCTAGCGGGTGATACAAAAGTCACCAAGAAAATAAAATTTTATTTAAATGTTCAAATAAATCAAAAGAAAAAGCCTACAGATCATTTCTTGTAATATTTTGTAAAGTACCGGTAACTGAACTTATCCTTGCGATCTTACTTTTTATGTTCATTCGTTGCTTTTAGTTGATTCCAAAGTTAGAAAAGGTTGGGTGTCGTAGGAGGTAACACTTATTTACAAAACGAAAAAACACGACTTTTCCATACTATGTAATACAGATATCTACTGATAAATTGCGTAATGATAACTTTCAACCACAACTGTTTCCGGAAGAAATCACAGACGAAAACATTTTTACACACCACCCTCCCAATTCTTGAGAATGGAGCAAATGTTTTTGCTAATTATCAATATCATTATTTTGAAAAAAAAAAAAATAATAATAATAAAATTCTATTTTTGCAAAACTGCACGGCGTTATAGGTAACTAAAAACATAGTCTCCTTATGTCTCATTTGTGAAATGTTATACATGTCAAATGAGTGAAGTGATATTGATCAAATTTAATATGGATGTGTTATTTAGCTCCTTTTATTATGTTGATGAATTAATTTTTTGGATTAGCTTCTGTAATGCCAAGAGGATATTTATTCAAATTTTCAAATTTAAGAAAATGTTTGGATGGTTTCATTAAATTTTCTCTTAAGATTTTACTTATTTTTTTACCGATCTGATTAATTTTGCTTAAACCTCGCCTCTCCAAAGACACAAACAGGAAGTATTGATTGCCACCAAGGTAATTGTTGTACGTAAATTATCGATAAGAAACAAGAGACTTACAAAACAAACGAATTCGTAAAATCAGCTACATCAATTTTGTTAAATTCTTGTCTAAATGTAATATTTAAAACCGAACCAAAAGTGTCAAAACGCTAGTAAAATCAAAACGAATGGCAATCAAGATGTATAGGCATACTTTCTTCAGATAATAAAGGTTAATAATGCTATAACCTAAAATATTTTTTTAATTTGAAAGATTTCATAACGACATAAAAGTAATTTCTATAAAAGTGGATGATATAAAAAAACTGCGATAAAATTAGTTAACACAATTTAAAGGGTATCAAACTAATGGTAATTATTATTGCACATACGTATTTTAAATCTGATATGAAATTCCTCTTTAATATTATTTTTTATTTAAAACAATTAAATTATTTTTCTAGTTTTGTGGGCCCATTTCTCTGGATATAAAGAAATATTGGTTGTCAAAAATTACGATCATGCCCGTGAGAGCCTACCATTTACATCGCCTTGTCCTGGAAAACTAATGTAAAATGTAAAACAAATTAGGTTATTTTTCACAAGGTTATTAATTTCGACCCTATTTTTAATATTTATTTAATTGTTAAATAATAATAATACTTATATATATATATATATATATATATATATATATATATATATATATATGTCTGTGTGTGTGTGTGTGTATTACTTTGACACCATTGAAAAACAAAACTCGGAGAGTACAAATCGAATGTTTTTATTTATTTATTATGTACTACAAGATCTACACTCTTGTTATAAAAAAAAGAAAGAATTAAAAGAAAAGAAAAGAAAATGAACACAAATATCTGCGACTGTACAATATAGTATAAATTATGAGAGAGAGATTTTTGTGTTTGATATATCTTGACGGAAATGTGTTTAAATATCGATAAATACAGTTTCCTTACAGGAATGTTATCTCAGTATACGACTGATCTAAACCAGTAGAGTTGTAAAAACCCTTAATCTTATTCCAATCCCTAGAGATAACATAAAACAACCTTCAGGGAAGCTACTCTATATAGATTTCAAAAATTATATATCTTTTGTCATTGCTTGAATATACCTTAAAAGTTGATTATAACTAAAATATTGAATTTGTGTTGGAAACTTATTATAAACAGAAATTATAAATTAAGTAGGCCTATGTATTTAATATAATGTGTTTTGTAATAAATTTAAAATATGCAATTGATTTCTTTCAATAATTACTTATTAAGACATGATTTCTCCAAATAGATTTACTTGCGTGATTATTAAGTAGTTAGTTATAATGATAATAAATTGGAATATTCCTGTTATAAAATATTGGTACGTTATAACGTTTTGATTACAATTTTATATAAGTGTAATTAGTTTTTTAAACTTAATTTCATATCATATATAAAATTATGTTCTACGTTATTGGTTCATTATATGTATTATGAATAAATTTAATATTTACTTTTTGATGTGAAAATTCGTTTGTAAGCCACAATATTACTTTTTCGAAAAAAAATTAAAAACCAAATGTTTATATTTACACAAACATTTTTTTTATATCTTGGATACCTTGCTCATGTACGTAAACAAAATCAGAAATATGGTAATAAGAAAAAGTCGGTTTCTTGAATATTTGTCTTATTATTTGCAAATTATTTCTTTGTTTTATACCAAAGCTTCGCTGATACAATACTCCTTTTTTGTCAAAATCAACTCAACAGATTTTTTTAAAATTTGTTTCGGCCTGAATACAAACGGTTTAAACCAGTGTCCGAAGTCACAGGTGAAAGAAAATATATTTTTACCAATAAGATGCATGAAAGTATAATGTATCTGAATTTTAATTCGGTTCCTTCTTCTCTTAGGAGAGTATATAACAATAATTAAGATATATTCGATTGTATGTTCCCTGACTTAAACAACTATTTTTAAATAATGTCTGTAGCCTTTGCAGTGGTCTACAGCCTATAGCATTAAACCAACATTCCCATAAATAGTATTTAGGCATATTTCAACAAAATGTCTCATTGTGTATGTGGCACAAGAACAAAATAATAAACTCAAATTTATTCAAAATAAACGTCAACGATAATAATCGAATTATTTTGAATTGCGAAGTGTAAATACCGAAACCATTGTGTTAAAGCTCAAACAAAAGAACATTGTTATAGGAATAATGGTAAAAAAAAATGAAAATTATAACATTGACTACTGAAATTTAAAAACATGTACAAATATTATTTACACATATATAGCAAAACTGAATCTAGTTTAGGCTCAATTTAAATATCTTTATAAATATTTGTTTTTAATTTCTTAAATTTGATCATAGGTGGGTTCTTCTGCGTTATCTTTATTCCATAACATGTAAGAAAAACATAAACACTTAGCAAGGAAGATTTGTTTTTACGTGAATGTTAGGAAATTTTATTTTTGATGTTGATGTTATTTGTTTGAAAAACAGAAACCAACCAACACAAAGTAACAAATTCCTTCATAATTTTTTGAAGTTACTGAGTAAAACATTTAGCCAATTTATTAGTAAGATTTGTATATGTTGACATCTCAAAGTCTCGAGTGCCGACTAATTAACCAATAGAAACACCGTACTTCATCTTTGGTTGTAATTCAATCCATGATGTCCCCTTTACACTTCAGAAAGTAGACACAATACAAGATATGTTGTAATTATTTGCCTTTGGATTGGTTGTTAACAAGCTCAGTTTGAAATCTGGCCGAAATCCAGATTTGTGTTCCCTGTTTTATTAAGTAGAGCTACTCTCTGAAAAAAAGCATAATTTTGACCTTTTTTCTACTTAAGGGGTGAAGGCAAGAAGATTTAAGAATAATGAACACATAATTTTAGTCAAGTTTCTCACTTAACAGAGTTAGATTTGTCTTCTCTATTTTTAATAAAAAAAAGTATACTACTCTAAAAACATAATTAAACACAATTAATAAATAATAGGCCTGTTTTCGAATATATTCAGTTATTCATAAACATTTTATGACCTTTTACTAAAACAATATAACTTTCTGATTTTATCAGAATAAGTACTTGTAAGAAGTGATATTATCGTTGTGTCAAAAGCGGAAGTAAGCGGTATTTACCGCTGACTGTTCATACCACTCTATGAACCGTCAGCGGTAAATACCGCTGACTTCATATCAGTCAGCGGTAAATACCACTGACTGGCTTTTTATTCCTTTACTTTCATATTTACAACCATTTATTGAGTTCATTTTCTCGTCTTTATGAAAAAAAAATTCAGTTTCAATTAACAATTTTTCATTTAATTAATTTTAATTACTAATTTGTATTAGTTTATTCAATTTATTCCCGCTCTGAAGATAACTTATGTCAATCAGTTGTATAACTATGCGTTTTTATGACAAACTGCAGTCTTTATTTTTCTTTCCATTATTGTTTTTTATATTTATTTGTTTTGGAGTTTGAGAATCCATGAAAAGTTTTGACATATTGATTAAGTAACTTTTAAACAATGTTCGATATAAAGAACATGTTATGAACCAATCGAAAGTACATGTTAGAATCAAAATTTGCCTGCCTATAAACCAGTTTTAATAAAATTAGATTCAACAATTATTTTTTATTTATTAGTAAATACTCCAAAGCCAGGAAGTAGCGTTGGACAGGTCATTGAATCGAAGGTCACTTTCGTGATAAGATCCTACATCTCAGAACCTGAAAAAATCCGACTTGGATAGTTCTAGCCCTGTGTTTTAGAAAAATTCAATTTTTACAATTATACACAGTTCTCTAACCGTTGTAATAGGCATAAAGAACGAGCTCATTATTACAAGAAATATTGTCTTAAACATTTTTGGTTGGTTTAAATAATATTGTGAGGAATATCTTTACAGTCGTCGTAGTATAGTGAAATATTATAGAACTTATATTCTTTGATATCTACATGACTTGGATTTCCTTAAGTATATAATATTAAATTATTCCTAGTAATAAGATTAGGATTAGTTACAAATCCAGAGGTTAAGATCAGTGGTAATCTAAAATTATTTCTCTTTCGATAAGTGTAGTTACGATGTTTAAACCCCTTTTGTTCTTACATGTAACACACAAATCTCTGAATGTGTACCATTGTGATTTGCATGTAATTTATTATTACCATGTATTATATTATAGGTTAAGGAAACTGAATGTAATTTTTGTTTCTTTTGTGTTTATATATATATATATATATATATATATATATATATATTGTAACAAAATAGAGAGCTCCCAAAAGGTCAGTACTCGCCAGGCCATAAATTGTGAACAGTTGAAAGGGTTGCCAGCTAGAAAAACGATTCTAAAGTCAGTCACGGACCCAGTGAGTTAAATAAAGCATTCAAAAGTTCAATGCCTTCAACTGAAATTATTTGAAAAGGAACAATGAAAGAGATTGCATCATTTCATAAGTAACGTAAAAGATTAAAAATATGCCAATGAAGGCAGAGGAACGGAATAAAGCAGTTTGAAAATAAAAATTATAAATAAGGATAGAAGAGAAGCGCAAGGGGTCTTTTTGGTGGCGAACATATTGAAGAAGGTTGTTCCGAAGATAGAGTTTCTCTTAGAAAAATGCTGTGAAGGATTTAGCTGAAATCAACAGTCGAAATTAAATAGTAATTGCGTAGTTTTGTACAAGTGTTTAATAATAATCTACGAAGTATAGTTAAAAGATAATCGTCGTTTATAATTTTAAAACAGTCGTCGTCATGTGCGAGAAATAGCGTCGTTCTATAAGTGTTTGAACAGGAATAATCATCGAATAAATTAAAAAGTAATCGTCGTCACAAAAGTGTGTGCAAATAAAAGTGTATGAAGAAAAGAAGATTTGTCGAAAAGATTAAGCAAATCAATCAATCTACTGACAGTCTAGACGGGAACCACGTTCAAGGAACCAGGAACATTGGAACTGTAATAGGACTTCAGAGTCGATAAGTACAAATTAATGGACACTTTCAATTAAACAAACTACCACCAAATTCCATTTTATATTAAGTAAAATATAGTCACCAAAGAACTTAAAGAACCTGTGAAGAGAAAGTAAATTAAATTATTAAATAATAAATTTCAGTTAGCCGAAGCATTTTACCAAAATAATTAAAAGTAAAAAATTAAAAGTAAAACATTATGATGCACTCTTATTTCTTTATTTTAGATTAAGTCATTGTAGAATAAGTAACTTGTATTTAATTATGTAGAATAAGTAGTACTTTAAGATGTTAATTGTATAATAATTATTAAGTGCATACAATTTTAACAATAGTTGTTTTTTATTGTAAATGATTTTAAACTTTAATTTTACAATTAAAGAAAGAGTTAAAACCTACATGTTTCAAAGTTATTTATTATATTAACATTGGCATGAATAACGTGCGTATAATAAAGAAAGAATAAGATTTGTTATAATATACAGTAGTTTAATATCTGTATGTACGAAGATCGTTGAACTATATGCAATAGCCATTACGTTTTAGTAGTAGTGAACCAAAATCGTTCTAGTAACCTCTCTTTCAATTAAAGTACTTCCTTTAACTACTGTACATTCAAATTTCTTGATTACATGCTTTCAATATAAAGCAGATTTTTTGCCATAATTTATTTTAACTAATTCTGAAATGTATCATTTTTAACATAAATAATATCTGAGAGTGTTGTAGTTTCTGAATTTTTATTGTCAATGTTTGTTTTGTCTTCAATGTTAAACATACTTTAAAATCAATACAAATTCATGTTAACGTTAAATAATATAAAAATGAATAAACTAAAAAAAGAGACAGATGTTTATTATTCTAAAATTTATGATATATATATATATATATATATATATATATATATATATATATATATATATATATATATATATATATATTCCTTTATTCAATAATATTCCATTATCTACAAATTCGGTATTCAAACAAAAATGACAGTTAGATAGGCAGATCAGTAGCCAGAACATGGGTTATGTTTATTATTTATTTTAATATAACTAAGCAGGTGAATGAATTGTGATATATATTTTTAAATCTATAAAATAAATAGATCCATTTTCAAATATTCGGCAGGTGTTCCACAAGTCATTGCCTTTTTGTGTCACACAAATAAATGTTTTACAGTCTATTTAGTCTAAGTAAAGAAATAAAAGAACATTCTAAAATACATTTATAAGTATACGTGTTTAAATTGTTTGTACTCATCATTTCACGAATCGGTGAAGCACATCTGTTCCACACAGAAAAATGATAAGTCGCAAAATAAATAAGTATTTATGTTTTCATCGAATTCACCAAATGTGACTATTACATCAATATTGTATTTTATATAGACAGGTTCACAATTTTTCACTGTGTAATTTACCCCCCCCCCTCCCCTCTCTTCGCTCACATGCTAATTGTCAATAACAGTAAGATTAGGCGTAATAAGACTAGAAATCTACTCAAAAGATCTTCTTCACTAAACTATTCTGTTTTGGAAAGTTACGTCGAGGAAATTAATTTGTGAGTAAAGCGTAAGATCCCTATTATATTGGGGGTATATTTCATAAAATATATCCCAATGTTAAAAATCAAGTCCTGTTTCGATACAATTGCATCATATTTCTAAAACCACTGCTAGTGAAATGTGTTTAAAAAGTAGAGGCCAATTATTTACTACAAATTAAAATTATTGGTTTTTTCCAAAAAAAAAATAGTTTTTGTACGTTTATTTCAATAAGAATTTTAAAATTAGTAGCATCCTAGTATTCAGTACTTTAAAAAAATGCCAAGACAAAATTCAGGAATGAAGATGTATAGGGAAACAAGAACCCATCGTGGCCCTAATTAGGAGATTGGACGCACCTCGAGAAAGGGGGAAAGAGAAATATTGAAAGGTGCGCTGGATTTCAATTCCGCACAAAACAACATTGTTAGAGTTTTAAACACATAGAGAAGGATCATGAGAAATGAGTTGAGAGGGTAATGTGAAGACGGCTTAATGTTTTGGGAGGAAGAAAAGGAACGTATTTAAATACTATCAGGTATGCTTGAGAATATTCACATGTCCAGAATGAATCAATATTTATTTCTTCATCAAAATAAAATATTAAAAAGAAATATCACGCTCAGAAAAGTAAATAACCTATGTTTCACACAATTTAATCGCCTGTCAAACCAATCTAAATAAACTATGAACCCAAAACAAAGAATGTAATACTTAAATGTTCTAATGTACTTACGGTCTCTTCATTGATTTCGAAGGAATATAACCGTGACCTCATATCCGTGATTACAGTTTTGGAAGATTTCCTTGTGCTCTATTTAATCAATACATGATTTTCAAATACCTCAATGAAATACAAATATATTCTTGATGACACTGCATTTTAAACTGCTATTGTTTCATAACAGTGAAACCACCATACTTGTAATAGGTTTTTACAATAGCTAACCAATAATCTGTAGTCAATATATTCACCAAATTACTTAACAACATTAAACGTAACCTTAATATTATGCTTAGAAAAAAATCATTAGCAGTAGGTACACAAACTTAACAAAGTACAACTATGATACTACTATCATTGTCAACATTACAAACTATAACTTTTAAAATGAAATATATTATTGTCAAAAACAATTATTTGAGACTCCCGTATAAAGGGGAAAAAACAATATTGAATTAAATTTATTTGTTTGAAGGATATTGGACGTGAACTCTCTTAAGGATATTTTATATTAATCACGAATATTCTGTTAAGGTTAAGTCTCTTTACAAATCATGAGGTTACAAACTGAGATTACTACTAGATAGATTTTTGTAGTTTTTAAACCTTCAGTTTATAAATATCAAACACATAAACTTCTGAATTTGTTAGTGTATACTATTTTCATTTTTGTATGCAATACAAATTAATAATGTTTACTGCCAGTGGATGTTTGTTACAAATAAACTAGTTAAAAGTTATTATTAAATATTTTATTTTTTTAGATAAGAATCCAGCTCGGCCATTTAATTCGATTATAAAAAAAGGAATAAGTTAAATCCTTCAATATGTCAGCATTTTGTAAACAAATTTACTTCTTAAACAAATTATAAATGTTGAAATATAAATCAACACAATAACAACAAATAACATGAACAAATCTGACACGCACATTCAAAATACATTTAACATAAATGTCTATAAAATTGTATATCTACTTCCCAAATCATACCACTGAAATTTTTTAAATCTCACTGTCATGATTGTACATCTTCAAAAAACTTCCAATATATTTGTCTTTCTCAAACTAATACATTGCAGGTTATTAGTCCCTTTTTTGAGTACATTGGATATAATAAGAAATACTTATATGTAATTATGAATATATCACCTAGTATAAGGAACTTTTACATTCCGTTAAATTATAAAATAAACTTTTTATAAATAACACAAGTTAAAAAAATCACATATACATCAAATATAATTGCAAGTAACACTGCACTAAACAAAAAAATAGAGAAGTTTTTTCTATCTCACGCCATACGTATAAGAAAATGTTGCGTGATGGGTAAAATAAACTATAGTCATGTGTTTCTCGCATATATCTGATTTAAGTTCACCTGTTAGTTTTAAAAGTGGTTTTTGGAATGCGTCTCGATCTCGTCAGTAATATTTAAACTTATTCAATGTTTTGGGAGTACTTTCTATATTATATAAATACAAAATTAAAACTTTCTCAAAATCAATTTTAACGATTTTGTCCGTGGTTGATTTTCCCTGACATGGAAACAAAAATTTATGCGTATTTACTTAGTATTAGTATTGTGAATCGAAACAAAGATTCATCACTGTATATTATTGTTTCTCAACTGTGGATTTATTACAAACATTTAATGGATATGCGCTGAAAACTATGTTTGGTTTTGAAAATGGTTATGTTTGAAAATTATAGAAATGTTTTTACATTTTTTATATAGCTAACATAAAAAGCCCATTATTATATGTAAAATAAATAGATTTATAGTATCAATACTAGTATCATTCTATATCTGATTCAGAATTTGTTAATTCCCAACCAGTAAACAATATTATATTTTAAAATATTATAATATTCTTTTCTGGCGCAATAATATTTACAAAATATTTTAATTATATGGTGTGATAACTTACGGCTTCAGCCTGCTAACCATTTATGATGATTACTCTTTGGTATTGGGAAGACCAATCCTGTACTATAGTTTTCCGATAGTGAAATATTGACCGTTTATTACAGTAAAGTAAGGTAAACCTTAGCAGATACAAACTAATACATATAACTACAATATTGTTGTTGGTAGTTGTTAAATTATATATTTACTACTGAATTGTATTTTTGAGTAGGTATTTTTATTATAAATTATTGTTTAATTTTATATTTATTGTACAATAATAAAACATTAATATTTTACGTTTTTTTATATTAATATATACTACCTTAGTGGAATTAAGTCTGCATGAAAGTCTTTCTTTGTGTATATGCAATCAATATGCAAGTGTTAACCCCCCCCCCCGTAAACAGTACTATTTGTTTTATATTATTTTACCCTCAGGCCATCGTATTTTAAAATCGATGTTTGATTTAGCCTTTGGTAACTAGATTGATAATATAAAGGACATTATTAGCGAATAAAATCTACTTAATTTTTTTTGGTTCTTATTGATAACTATTAAGTAGTAGTGGTAAATTTGTCCATGAGTTTTATCGTTGAGATCAGTAAGATGCATCGTTCGTGATATTTATATAATCAAATTGTAATCTCAATTGTGCAATCACCTCTAATTTCAAACATGTAGAGGGAATTTAATAATTCTTTCCTCATGAAAATAAAAATATTTAATAAAATACAATGAAATTTTGTAATAGTTTTTTAACGATAAAATATTTATTGTTTGTGAAATATTAAAAAACAATGGTATTATTTGGATATTCCCTTAAACCATAACAGAATTAAGTTGAAATTATTGATAATTTATAAGCAAATTGTCACTTCCTATTACGATACAAATTATTTGCCAACTTGTACTTCACAAAACATATGAATGCGGAAACCTTTTAGAAATTAGAGAATATCAATTTTTTTTATTTTTATTATTATTATTTTTTTATATAGTAACAAAACTCGTTATCCTGAAGCATAATGGTAGCTTCACCTACGGTCGAACCAATCGCCATTATGGCTGTGTCATCAGTGAAAGTAGCAACAGTAACGTTCTCTGGCTGTGCCAGGTCACATGTAAACAACAAGTAGAGGATGGGCCCAAAAACACTTCCTTGAGGCATACCTGCCCACACTTCTCTTAGCTCAGAATAGTCATCTTCCTGTTTGACTCTAAATAATCTTTCCGATATATAGGATTTTAACATGTCTGCATATTGTTTTGGTGGCATTTTATTAAGTTTATAAATCAAACCTTTGTGCCAGACCTTATCAAAGGCCTGGGCCACGTCGAGGTAGATTGTCGAGCAGATTAGCTTTTCCTCTACTGCTCTCTCTATTGTGTCCGTTACTCCATGCACTTGGTCTATTGTGGAATGCCTCTGTCTGAACCCGAATCGACGATTTGGTATCAGATTTTTTGTCTCTATTACTCGGTTCAGCCTTTTCAGCAGAGGGTTTTCAAAAAGCTTTGATATAGTTGACAACAATGATATGGGCCGATTTGATTTGACATCAATTGGCGGTTTGCCTGGTTTTCGTAGCAAATACCTAGAAACAAGTAACAGTATGTAGTACTACAAATATTGAACATCTGAATAAAACATATCGTAAGAGATAAATAGTAACTTTAAATTCCTTATTTTTCGATTTCCCCTTGCGTTGTGTTTATAATTAACCAATCATTCAGTATGCTTTAGTAATTAACATACTTTATGCTATACACATCAATGTATATCCATATGCTTGACCTACTCTTACACCCTTTCGATCCTAACGCTACTGGAATAGTATTATGATTAGTGTTTCAGTGTCTTTATTTTCTTATATTTATAAAGGTAGTAAAGATTGATAAACATTAACGTAAAAAAAATAAGTGTAATTTTGTAGGCATCTATTAAATGTAAACATCTTTCTTACACTTTAGAAAAGTTTTATGATCAGAGTGATACAATTTTTCAACTGTCAAAAATCAATAGACAGCTTATTTAAACGTTACAGTTACATCTCACTTAGTGTATTCTCTAGAGTGACCAGCAATACATTTGAAAATTGGGAATCAATAATTCATTCAATTCGAAATTACGTTTTAATTATGTACGAACTATGACATTGATAGAATATGTCTTGTTCCCGAAATGTCGAAATTATTCTGGAGAACGTGGATTTTCCAGTAGTAATTTACAAATTATAGTTATACTTTTGGAACCACTGCATAACTTAAAAATTAATCTTTAGTTCTACTTTAAGTTTAAATCATATTCCAACTCTATCAGAATAAAATATATATTGTTAGTAGACAATTTAATAAAATGTCTAAAATAAGCCAAAAAACTCTAGTTCTTACATTACAGCAATGTTTACAATTAAGAAAGTATATCACTTATTTCAAACAATTATGTAATACTAATTGAATTTTTAGTCGTGTAAAAGACGGCGCATACTAAAACGCTGTTAAAATATATGTTGGAGAAATTTACAAAATAGGTCGAATATTACGATCAATTGGAAATATTTGAAATTGACTATAATAAACACTGAAACCTGATTGTAGTGTTTGAAATACCAAGGTATTTGGCCACGATTTTATGGAACTACATCAAGTGCATCTAAGTACAACCCAAACTTCCCCCATAATGCCATTGATAACGTAAAAAGTACCGACTTCCGTTTAATCTGTCGTTACCCGTCCCAGTGACATTGAATTTAAGGGGAGTCTGTACGGGCAAAATTATTTTGGTACTGATTTTTATTGATTAATAATCTAAGGAATCTTCTTTTTTTTAAATAATACACACCACTTGGTATTTAATATATGTTTTACTGTTCAATCAAAAAACGTTTCTAGAACGTTTCTGTGTCTAAATGCTATATTTTAGGCATCTCGACAAGATGCATAGCATGTTAATATCATAATTGTATTATACATATCGTCATTTAAAATAGAGGTAATATGTTACATTTTCTAATCTATACATCTGTGCAATATCTTGTATTTTGTTGATATTTTTGATTTGTGTTGATTAAGTTGCTGATAATTGTTTACACAATAAAATAGTACCCTGTGGTGTGACTTTGGTTTTGTGTGGTGATTTTATTTTTGCCATATATAACAAGAATCAATTTGAAACAAAATATTCTAGATACAAAGTAAAAAAGAATAAAAAATAAACTTTAGTATATATTCCGGCCCACCCTACAAATGCCCTATTACTTATTATTTGAAATTAGCCATCTTCCTAATCAAACAAAAATATCAAGTTCAAAGTATAAATGGACAATAACTTGTATTAGGCCTATTACAGTATAAAAATTAAAATACTGATTTATGATATTATTGATAAAAGTATTTTTGGTAATGTTCATAATGAAATAGTAGTTTTTGAAGTTTGTTATTGTTTTCATCCATTATCAGAATATATTTAGTAGTATTAGCGAAAGAAATTAACTTTTCTTAATTGTGTGATAATTTAGAAGAAAAAATTAATAATTTTTATAAAATCTGTAATAGAAAGAATAATAGTAGTTTCGCTATTTTTTGAAATTCAAAAGTCCTTGCTAGAGATTTCAATGTCTCATGTCTGTAAATTGTCTCAATTTCTTTTTCGAATTTATGTTGGTTTAAAGACACATTCACTATTTCGAAACCCCCTTTTTAAACCCTGCATTTTCCAAATGTTTTTTATAAATATGGTTTTATTTTAATGTCCTAGAACCACATAAAATAAAAACTAAATATACGATTCGTCAGTATTTAATACAGAATCTTGTTTTGGTAGCACACAGTATGTCCCGATTACTACTGACAACCCAATCAAATAAATTAGACAAGTTTACTACTAACAAAGTCTTCATAACTTGTGGATATTGTTTTTCATTATTTCCCCAAATATTACTCAGAAATTTGATGTCGTTTGGGGGCTTTCTGTTGAGTTAAACTATGCAATTTAAAATATACGGTGAATTAACCATATTTCAACCTTCCAACTAGGTAATCAGCATATATATCACTACATCTTGTTTACATTTATTTAATGTTTGTATTTATATTTAATATTGTCTCTTTTAAATTATCAATACACTACATGAGATGATATAATTTATTTATGGATTCTAAGAGTGTTTGTTTTTTCTTCTCCCAAAATATAACCTGAACATCAGTTTTAAATGGAAGTTGCGTGCTCAGCTATATTAAAAATACATTAATCTCAGATTCAGGGTACGTGTTTTGAGTTTCTGGATTAGCTCTGCAGTTGTTGTGTTCTCACGGTTAATGACAAGCTTCGAGCAGATTGTTGTGATTCGAGAAAAATATACAATATAAGGGTTCCATTTAACATCTTCTGATTTTGAAAATGTGCTATTAAATTTAATAATCATTAGAATACAAAGTGCCTAAAGTCTATACACTTGTTATTATTCATTACTTACATATATTATCTTAGCAGTTAAATTAAATAAATAATAGGAGATTTGAAAGAGAGCCCACAATATAAGTGGGGTGTAACAGACTACCACTCGGTAGTGCGAAGAAATGACTTAAGCTACAAAAACTATATATTTTGCATTCAATGAAACTTGTATAAACATGTTTTTAGAATGTTTACCGTAAAAGAGTCCATTTTGAGTGGTAGCAATTTTCATAAAATGTTCAAATATAATAATAGTTTAGGTTTAATATCCCGAACTTCAAACACTTTTACGTAAAGTTTGTTAAAATCTGTTAACGTTAATACTTGGTACGTATTTGAAAGTTTTGATTAATACTAACAGCTATAATACTAAGTACGGAAAAAAATATCTTACATATAATTAACAATATTTCTTATTAGAGATTTTATATGAAACGTCAGTTGGATAAACAGACAACATTAATCTCATAATCACATAAACTCGTATTTAAAAAGAATAAAAAACACTTGTTTCAAAAATCAAAAAGGGCCAGATTAGTCAAGTTGTGCATCATATTATAACACACCATGGCTACAAAATATATTCTCATAAACTGTGATTAGGTATCTTGAGGTGAATTAAGGAAAATATTTCATTTCAACTGCCTTGCATATGTGACAAAGTAAATATATCTATGTAATTTTTATACTCCATAAAAATAGTTTCAATTATATTGTGTCAAGACTTAGTAGAGTAAATGAGCATACTCGATGTAGAGTAAAACCATCACTTAAAGTTAGTTACTGATCCAATGTCCTGCTTATAAAAATACAAAGTTCTACTTGTATAATGTGACGGAAGAAATACAAAGTGATTTTCATATATTTAATACTTAGTTTGGAATAACAGTTCTGGAAGTCCTTGATGTTCCTTGAAACAATGCATATTAAAATGTATTTTCCAGTCAAATTCTGCAATAATTTAAACCAAATATTCGTCGGTAAAAGTTGGAATGTTTGAAACTATTTTAACATAAAGTTATCTTGATAATTGTTGGAGATATCCAATAAGGTCTTGTAAATGATATATTTACTTAACTTATTATTATTTTAGTTTAGTATTACTGTTTTACTTCTTGTTTTTGAAAACTATTTTGTATTGCATGAGTACTTATAAAAGTTGTTATATATGAAATTATAGGCATAAAACACACGAAAAAATAATATGGGGATTGGATAGAAGAAACCTGCGCCCTGTCCCCCAACAATTGACAAGATAGATAAGATTCAGTAGAACGTATAACAGAAAAAATCAAATGTTAAATAAGCTATCCACGTAAGTTTGCTATTTTGTTTTATGTAAATATGTAGTGATACACCTATTTTAGTTTCAATTCGACATAATTAATATTATTTGTATTATTTTATATCATACAATGACGTATCTATAGATTTCGACAATTGTTATTATTCATTAATAAATGACAAATTTAAATACTTTAGTTCATAAATCGAACTTTATAGTCATGATGTTAGAAAAACATATGATTTACCGATTTTCAGGTTTTTAAATCAATATGCTGCTTTATGTTTTCAAAATAATTAACTGTTTGTATTTTAGGGAATGTATATCTCTCATGAATTGAAATACCGTGAAGCTTTACTAGATTTGTTACTATTCTTTATATTGCTTATATTATTGAAAACGGAAAGATATCAAAAATACAACCTATTCCAAAACACACAATTACTTCTAGCGGCAGAAAATATTTTGCATATCTTTTATTCCACAATTTCAAAGTATAAAGCCGTAACCAAAGGAACACTTTTTAAATTAAAATACTAAGAAATCACTTCACAAAGTTGGTAGGGGTAAATCCGAAAATTGTATAATTTGTCAAGATTTAATATTTTTTGTTGTATTAAACATTGTGTAATTAAAGTAAAAGATCTGATTTACACTGTAGAAACTATCAACTAGTTATAGTGGCAGTAAGTTAAGCTTTACGTATGAGTTTCTAAATAGTTTCAAAGACATATTATTTGAATACTGCTAAAATTGGTTGAAGACCTGTTGAAGGTCACATCTTCCGAGCGCCACACAACATTCTTTATTTTATAATAACCTCAAAACAATCAATAAATTAATATAAATATTTAATTTCTCATATGGACGTCGTGTAGCCTGTTCAGGGAGTATGAGCAGTTAAAGTAGGCATAATTTCCCAAATTCGGCTGATCCAATGTAGCTGAAAAGTTTTTATAATATCAATTTCAATCAAAGTGATAGAAAACTCGACTGCAATCAAATGAGATTCACACAAATGTGATAAGTTTATTGCACAAGTTAAGGGTTATAATAGATTGTATTAAATTCAATATATTATGCGGTGTTCTATAAAATCCAAGATTGACACATAATTTCACAATTTCTCCTTTTTCTACAGTTGAAAGGATTATTAATGAAAGTATGTCTCTTAATTTAAATGTTAGATAAGCAAAAGCTTAGACAAAAGTATAATGATAGTTAACATCAACTTTTTAATATGTGATTCAGTATTTCATAAAGATAAATAACAGTACAAACTGTAAGATATAATTATAAGAATTGGTAGTCGATATGTTAGATATTATTTAACATTAAACCAAATATTATAATGACATATCTCAAATAACAACAAATGTAAGTGTGGAGTGGTGGAAAATTTTATATCTTTTTAATACAATCTTGTTAACAGCCAATAATAGTCAATACTGAGGTTCAATAAACATTTTATTCACAACATTTTTCTTAACTCATCAAGTGTTTAAAAATGATGTATCACATAAACATGTACGGTTTGTCTCTTTTGAAGTTTTTGACTTCCAGCTCCCCCATCCCCATAAGTCGAAAATTGAAAATGATTGTTGCGCTTATATAACCATTACCTCACTACATAAAATATTGCGGTGTACAATGTTTAGCTATCCTAATCGATAATGAATTTAAAATGAAGTTACAAGTTTCTTTATCGTTACACTTTGGAAATAAAATCACAAGATATTTTTTAAGAGAGACCCTTACTAAACCTATTTTATTGCCATAAAATATGGGTCGGAGAAAACTTAGAAAAAAATTACCATATTGTTTCCATCTCAAATGTTTGTAGTATAGAAACAATATTGGGGACATTTGAATGAAAATTGCTATTAATTGGTAATTATTTAGTTGTGTAGATGGATATGTGAGGATGTTAATGCGATATTATTTTTAGGTAGTTAGTGCACCTTTCATTTTATAAGGCACCTGAAGTATAAAAACAATATAAAAATTATCGGTCCTTATGATTTTCTGTTCTACATTATGCAAACATGAACACGTCACTTCAAAGCCAAGGGATGGTTTATTTTATTAAATTTACGGCCTTAATATTGGCTATAACGTCACAAAAGGGATGTCATATTCAACTTTGTCCAAAAAAATTTCAAGGGTATGAAATTTATTGGTGACAAATTTCCAAACACAAGAAGGGGGAAATAGACAAGGAATGACTCAAGGAGTGATACAAAACCTTTTGGCTTTTTCAATATAACGGCTCTCTTTTATCATATTGTAATATATCATTTAATATTATATGTTTTCTTATTTGTAGCTTTCCTTCTTTAAGATTCATGACCTAAAACATTACAATGTAATCTAAATTGTTTCAATGAATAATATTTAAATAACAAAGTAAATAGTGAACCAAAATTTAAATATAATAATTCACATTAAAATATGTGCAGTCACTCACGATCTCTTAACTAAACACATAAAAAATTACATTAGGAAACCTTCACACACTATATATATATATTAATAGGATTTAAACACATACATTAATCTCCATCTAAATAACCACATACAAATTATAACTGTGAAGACGCCTATAAGTTTCACACACATATTAATACAGGTTATCACTTGAGTTTTTTGTATAGGTGTAATGTACATACATAATGAAATTGTGAATAATATTTTGATCATTGTACTTAACTGGCATCCAATGTACATTAGCCGTTGTACAATATACATATATACAGTATGGAACTGGGATATAGGTTTTTTTCATTTAATTACAGATAAAGAATTGCTGATGTTTGCCCATAACATTAGTGAAGTCCTCGAATTTGACTATCTAGCGTGACGAGGGAGCGTTACGCTACACTGTAGAAACATTCAAAATAATGAGGTATTACTTCAAATGTGAACAAATATAAATGTTTGCTCTGACACACATAACCTTACTTAGAGAAAGTTTTATGTTGGACATCAAGTATTCCGTGGAATTATTCGATTTGTGATATTAAGAAACTTGAAACGTGTTTTTAAGAAAGGAAGAAACTTTTTTAATAGGTGAATACCATTCAACTTAAACACGTTTTTAATCGAGTTCGGTATTTCGACATTTTTCAATGTATCAGAGTGTTTATATTAGTTTTTAAACAATTTTAAGATAAATTTAATGATAGTTGCCATATAATAAACACTCGTAACATCTCGCCAGAAATTCCAGTTTAGGATTCCAAAACAACCCATAAGAAATTAAAATCAATCAGACATGATCAATAGTTGTTTAAAAAGATATCTATCTTGTCCATAGTGCTGTAGACAAATTTACAGACTCTATGCAGTTTTTATTCCAAGAAAAATAAAATCGGCTAAGTGTAAATTAAAATGAATACATAAACAATAATTTGTTATTCATGATTTATCCCAACACGTAACGTTCATTCAAAGTTCAAGGACAGATGACACCGATGTCACGATTTTATATTATGCCCCCTCTAATACACTTAAGAGTTAGTTTAGTTCTGAAACTGTGGTTCTTTCATTCTTATGCCTTTACTTTTTAATCTCTTACATTATTAAATGCAGTATACTGTAAAAGAAATCACTCTAGAAGTTATATCTCTGATATCCATGCAAACTGTTACTTAGGTTGAATCGGAATAATTAATTCACCTAATTAGTGAATGTGCTATAAGTTATCTTTTGTTTTAGTTCTTGCAGTTAACGTCGCAGTATTGCCAGATTTTGCACTGTATACATCAGAATCTACCTGCTTCATAAGTTCATGCATAATGCATATTCATGTGGTTGAAGATATCCACACTTTCTTTAAAAGCATAGAAACGTCATGTTTACCATGATTTAAAGGGTTCAGAGCGTATATTTGAAGTTGAATTTACAATCATTTTCTGTAAATCATTGCCTCGATCCGCGTTTTTACCCAAACTTGTATTCTAGTAGATCTAGTATTCCAAACCACCTATCTTTAATTTAACTTCGTGCATAAAATGGTAAGTAACCGATAATTCGGCCTAAACTTATTAATATCCTATGAGATACAATGGAAGTCATCTATTTAATTACTTTTAATTACAATAATTACCTATAGTTATAAATATTTATATCTTTTCAAAATTGAATACTTTTCTTATTTTTCACGTAATTCATCTGGTTAACATTATATCCTTCATTAATCGTATTTCAGTTAATACAGTTTAAAGTTCTAAGTTTTTAACTGAATAAATTGATCGTTCGATTTTATTACTCTACTTTATTACAATATGGTAATGTCTACCATGTTCTCCCAATTTCCAGTTATATTTTGCTAAAAATACAACCTGATCTTTATTAAAAGATAGATGCAGATCACATCACCACATATCGGTTTAGCAATAGATTTGAATTCGTTTTTCATGTCTTCAGGGCTTTATCTGTAGGTTGGAAATAATATTAAATATGTGTGGTCTCATTAAGGACTAGGGTAATTGGAACCTTTCAGTTATATCATATTCTACACATAATCTTTGATATGGCGTCCTTAGGCAAACTTTCCAAGGCTACTGTCAGGTTTATTGTTGATGGTGGTACATTGTAGGAAATGAAATAGTTTTTTAAACGCCAAGATATTATATGGTTTTTTGAGATAAATCACAAAAGTCTATTCCTAGTCACTCCTTTACCAATAATAGGGAAAGACAAATTAACTGATCCAACGTAATAATTTAGCTCTTAATCCTTCGTCCACTTTACTATCATTATAAGGGTTTATCTCGTAATTTTAATAATTTTGCAACATATTATTCTGAACGTAAAATGAGTTATAATTGTTCCAATTATTCTTTCTACTTCTCAACTGATACTCATTTCCACTGCCCCTGAGATATTTACCAGACATAATTTGTGTATAATTAAACTACAATTTTTTTTTTCTGTTATATGGTATTAGTTATTTTTTTCAACGGATCTACAAGGCAGTTAATGTTTTAAAAATCAATGAAAAAAGATCATTGGTTGAAGTATAAAATTCCCTAGACGAAATAAATTGTTGGTCGGCAAACGATTATTTCGCTGGATAAAAACAAATATGATTGCGTCAGTGTTAATTTTATCGGTAAAACTTTTTTCTTATATATATATATATATATATATATATATATATATATATATATATATATATATATATATATATATATATATAGGTGAATTGCGATTATTTTTATTTTATACTAAACAGTAATTGATTTTTTGTATGTTTAAGTTCATTACATATTGAATATTTTTCACAATTATTAACTTTTTTTTGTCTCATCAAGTTTACAAAAACCAATGTTTAATAATATAGTAGAGAAATAAATGCATTGTTTGTTGTATGGGGTTTTGTGATGATCCTTACAAAAGATCATCATTATCCTACCTCAAAGCTATAACATAAACACTTAGTGAACACGTCTTGGCATGGGGTTAACTGACGAGTGAAATTTTCTTTTGTACTTGTTCTGAAATACTTCTACAAGTTCCACTGCTCTGCTCATCACTCGTTGGCAATATATTAGAACTACATTATTTACATTATTGCATATCTTAAGAAGAAGACTATTCCTTAGTTGTATTGTTACGTTTTTATATCTAACTGTAATGTTTAAAATTCTCGCATATAGATAGAATAGAGATATTCATGTAATGAGTATAAATACGACGTCAAGTTTGTTGTAATATATATATAAAATAACTCTAACAGTGGCATTTAAAAAAATACACAACTACAAATGAGTTGTGACTAGTATTGTTTCAAAACGTAAATGAGAATTTTAGCTCATATAAAATTTATAATTTTTCTTGTAAAAATTGCTGGTAGTGAGTAAAGTGGAATAAAAATCAAAACAAATGTACGTTTACTATTTAATAGGAAAGCCAAAATAAATATTTTTAAAAAACGAACTATCTCAAAATACAAAATAAAACATACACATAACAATAAAACGCTTAGCTAAAATACGAGTTACATCTCATTTAATTAAAGTGAAAAAAGAACGTATATATACATATTCGACAATCTTTCATTATATATAATTAATAGATACAGTTTGATTATAAATTGATACCAGGAATAGTTGGGGATAATTTTGGTAAGGTATGACACTCTTTGTTAATATATGTTAGTACTCCACGACTATGTAATCAAAATCATTTATTACTTGTATGAAGTAATTGTGTTCACTCAGCTCAGAGCAGCTGATGTATAATATATAATGTAATAGCGGAATAGATACCTGAATACAAATTAAGGTTGGGGCACTGTGCACGGACAAAATATAAATCAAGCTTTAGGTTAAAGACGATACACATTTAATGGTAACCGTTTACGTTATGCTCATTAATGTTGTGATACTTACCAAAATTCATAGTAACTACACTTATCTTTTTTAACAGAGCAACAAAAACACACACACATACACCCCCCCACACACACACAATCGCGCACACACACACACACACACACACACACACACACACACACACACACACACACACACACACACACACACACACACAGACACACACACAGACACACACACTGCAACGGTTTAATTGAACCGCCTGCAAGGAGCAATTTTGGAAAATAGCCAAATTCCAAAATTTCAATTAAATCAAATAATAATTGTAGAAATGACAAAAACATTTCTAAATATAAAATAACACATGTAAAGTTAAAGGGAATATGTAGGTTAGCCAAGCCAAGGTCACGCGCCTTGACAGGAAATATCTAGCGTTCCGGATTGAACAGGAATACGTCCATATGTTTCTATGCAAAAAAAAAATCAAAATCCGAAAACTTAAATTAAAATGATATAATCGTGTAGAGCTAGGAAAACCTAATAATAAATAATAAGAGAATAAACTCGTCAAATTAATAATAAAAAAGTTATAGCCATAATAAAACGTCATAAAACATAAAAAACCCTTAAAATGAAGAAATTCCAAAATCTAATAATAACAACGCATAACTATAATATAAACTAGAAATAAATAAGACTCGAAATCAAAATTTAATAAAAGACCATAAAGTAATTAAGTAATAAATAACCAAAAATGCAGTTAGTACCGTAATTTGTGAAACCCAGAAGTAAGGAAGAAGAGGAAAGCAGTTTTGGAACTTTCAGCATCAGAGGAACAACTTACAAAAAGAAGATTTTCAAAATTTCCAAAATTGGAAAAACTAAATTTTGAAAAACTACGAAATTTTCAAATCTCCGTAAAAGTAAAAATATACGTCGTATCGCTACAAATGAAGATGGAAAATCATCAGGAAAAGAAGGGCTTCAAAATGAAATCACCCAAAAGAAGATCGAGCGAAGCGAACGGGATATATGAAGAAAAGAAGAATTCGCAAGTAAAAAATTATAATTTTCAGGAATAAACTTGTCTTGAACGTCGTGCGCAGAGAAGGCAGTAGACGCATGGAGAGGGAAAGATACCAACTTCAACACAAATCAACCATAAGAAATTAAACTAATAATAACAAATAATAATAGAAATAGATAATGTAAAATGAAAAAAATAGACAAACAATAGAAGAATAAGCCAAGGAAAGTTCATCGTAGTGCAAATAAATAAATAAAATTAATTAAATTGTGAAATAAAACAGTAACAATAATCAGTGAAGGTTGGCCACACTGAAAGGCCTAAATTTCGACGAGTTAACTTTCTTCAAGTTAATTCGACAGTCTCGTTTAGTACCAGCTCCAGGGAAGTCTTCTAATAGCAGCTCCAGGAAAGATCACTAACTTTACTCAAGTCTGAACAGGAAATCGTCGTGAAAATATATTGTCAACGCTCTGTACTTCGCCAGGTTAATAACGGTGCCCACAGAAAGGATCGGCCTTGCAGGAGACAACGTGACATCCTACAACAGCTTAGTATAAGAGATCTTCACTACGGACTCCGGCAAACATTCTTCTAGAACTTGTCGTCATCAACAGATTCATCGAGAACTGGACTTCGGGATATTCTAGACAACTCTAAGAAACCATCTCCAAGATCTTCCAACATTCTCAGAATCAGGACGAGCTGACTTGTGCACTTCACAAAAACAAGGTACTGCATAAATCAAGTTTTTTTTAAATAAATAAAATATTTTTTAATAAACTTGAATTACGTCCAAAATTATCAAACTCAATAAAGTTAAATAATAACATTTTAAAGACAAAGTAAAGTCAAAATAAAGCCAAATTTAAATTCATTCAAATAAAGAGATATAAAATACAATAAAATTCGAGTCCAATAATAAAGCAATCAAGTAACAGATTGGAAAGGAATAAATAATAGGATTCATATTTATGTGTATTAGAATAAGAATATAATTTGTTAGTTTTAGTTAATGTTAAAATTGTTTAATATAGTAGATTTTCAGTTTGTTAAAAGAGAAAGCATTTAATATAAATTGTCAGAAAAGGCGACATTAATTGTTGTAAGTGATTCGAAAGAAATCCATTGTTTCTCACAGTAAAAATTAAATTGTAGACTTTTAAATAAATTGGTTAAATTTCACTGTTGAATATTTTAATTAAAACTAACCTATTCAAAGAAACTCATTACATTAGAAAGAAGAAAAAGTAAGTGCTCACCAGTATAAAGTTAAAAATTCAAAAAAAGAGCAAATTTTGGTGTTAATGAATTAAAGAGCTCCAAAGGGCACACCCTTTGAAAAAGAGTCTGGAGTTTTAAGAAAGGTAAGCTAGTATAAGAAGTGAATATATTAATATAGTAAAATTTCCTGTGTTAGCATAAGTTGATTAAAATAAATTATTCTTGTGTGACATAAGAATCAAGAGCCTTATCAAAACTATTAAACTGCGAGGGAATCACTCTCTATATCGCGGTTTAAGGTAGGGTAGGGTCTTGCAGCGTCCCGACCGTCCGTCTGTCCCACTCTTAAACAAGGGGGGGTGCGTTGCAACACACACACACACACACACTCACACGAATGATTTTATTTGTTTTTACAATTCAAAGAAATTATAACTATTGTTGTAGAATATATTACTTATTTGTGTCTATTTGGAGAAAAAAAATTCATCATGAACTGCAAACTTACGTCGAAAAATTGAAAGACAGTGAACAATAGACCTAAAATATTCCAGTCCACAAATAAATTTCAAATACAAAAATCAATAAAAACTAAACCAACTAAATGTAGCATAACTCACCTCTAGGTCTAGTGGATTGCACAGTTAGTTGTGATAGTGGGTAACGTTGTTGACTTAGGGAAAACTTCCTGTTCACCATAACTAATGTTGTATAAACAAAATGCCCATTGTCTCCTCTTCATCAAGGTTATAGAAATAAACAGGCTCTAAAGATATGGTTTTGAATATTCTCCACACAAAGAAATCAAATTCGGAGTCATTACGGAGTCACTGTCGTTAAATAAAAAGTATGACAAACAATGAAGTGTAATTTCGTTCTATTTATTTAAAAACTTTTAAAACTAACAAAGAATCTTCTTCTATCCATAAAGTAAATTACAACGTAAACTGCATTTTTCGGCGATCTACTGCAAGGAACAGCTTATAAAAACAACTCGTAACTATGTGATTGCGCACTGTGTGAGCCTCAAAAAGTTTTTGAATTTTTTTACGACAGAATATGGAATATTATGAAGTCTCTAACTTCGTTTACAGTCTTCGATTTGTCTAAAAACCATAGAAGAATCTGTTTTCACTTGCTCGCTAATAAGTAAACTGGAAAATATATGAGTTTTTGCGTTGATAGGTGCAAACTGCGTTAGACATTGGTCCGTGCAACATTTACAAGCGACATATGTTATTTCACATATGGTTGTTGGGAAACTGATAATTAATTATTAGATGCAATGTGTTTTACATCTGGAATTATGTAAGGCTTAGATTAAGTTTGCTTTGAAACAATAATATTGTCATTCCTATTGTTATCTAGATATTGTTGAGGATATAATGTGGTCTTAAATATGAAGAATGGAATTTTGGAAAGGTATTAGGTACCTATATTATTCTCTAAGATTACATGCTCGAATAACAGTAACAAGTAGAAACTGTATAAAGGAAATATCAGATTAAATTATGTACGCTATAAACAGAAAATCATAAGTTTTTAAATGTACTGTTTATTGTTTAATAGAATGTTATTGATGGTTAAATACGATTTAAAACACTTTTTCCTATTTAACCATTTTTTCCGCATGGTTTTACTTTCGAGTTATCGGTACAAAAATTTGTCACGAACAGAGACAAAAGACGTATTTTCTTAAAATTGGCTCAATCTGTCAAATATTATCAAAAAATTATTTATGAATCGTCTTATATATAAATTTATTTCCTATAACAAATATATCATAAATTTTAATCATATACTATATTACGTAATTAGTTCAATTTGAACATTTTTGATCTACTCTTAATTAATAAACTAACACACTATTGTATAACTGCTACAGCTTTTTCACCTCAACGTGATGATGCAGTATCAGGCGTAGCAAGGTAATACCTTATACACTAATACTATATTTTATACATGTTTACAATTTTAAAACATAATTTTTTACCTAAATTATAGTACACATAATAAACATTTAAAATTTTAGGTATGTGTTTTGGCTACAAGTTTTCCTTTCCCCTTATTTTATATATTGTAATTTGCGTGTAAAAAGTAGTGTATATGATTAATGTATCCAAGTGATATGCCTGAAGATGTCTCATGTTGAGGTGAAAGAGATGTACTTACACAACAGAACTACTTTTAACGAAAGATTTTAAAATGTACGTCGAATAATTACATTTTTATAATTTTGATCAACAACTAAAAGAAAATATTTTATATATATATATATTTGAAAAATAGCCAAAAACATTAATTTTGTATTCCAAGATATTTAAAAATGGATATGTGAGAGATATAGAACAATTTGGTTGTATTGATCTACGAGATATACTCGTATCTTTTCTACTATTCTATTTGTTTTAGTTATTTCATTGTTCACTAAGTACCTAATATTTGTACTTTAAACTATATTTAACTAATTTATTTATAATGAAAATCAGATTATTTTCAAGTTATATAATACAGTATGGAATGTAACAAATTATTACGTATTGTAATCTTAATAAAATGTTTAAATGAAATATTTGTTAACTTAGATATAACAGCTACGTACAGAAAATATTGAAATTACTTGTAGAATTAAATACCTACATCAATTCCTCAAATTAATTTTTCTACGTCGTTTTGCCAATATGATATCACAGTATAAATGTTTAAATATTTTTTTAAAGTATAGATACTATATTTAGACCCGCTTTACACCTAATCAAGAGGCAAAAGGAAATTAATTTTGGTGACGTTCCGACTTAGATATAGGGATTCAAGTATTTAAACTGTATGTTTTGTTCCTTATTGCACAAGGGTAGTAAATCTGTCTATATTTTTTTATAAAAACATTTAATGTCTTTGTAGATTAATGAAAACGTAGAATGTAGATTATATATTTTTTTGTACCAGAGCACATGCTACAAGAGTTCTACAAATTTCTCTTTAGAATGTGAAGATAACTTCTTATAAATGTCGCCAATTCGCTCTTTATAAACACCCAAAAACGTTGTTAGAAAAAAAAATTTAACGAACTACTTATGTTTACTATTGTATTATATAATTAAATGCATGTACATGTTAAATTAATAAACAACACTCTTGTTTACTAAAAGGCCGCGAGATGGGAATTAGGCATTCTTCCAGTTCATGCTGATTTATTAAGTAAGAGTATGGAGTTATAGGTTAAGCTAAGGGATGGGAAATGTGGACTTTTGCAACAGATATGTTTTCAATATCAAATTGATCCACAAAGCACGTGTTGGTTAGGGAAATTTGAGAAAAAGAAATAGGCCTCGAATGGGTATTACAAAATTCAGATTTAAAATTAAAATTCATATAAAAGCAGATTAAGAATAAGTTTACAAATATAGAGACACAAACTTTGGCAACTCAAATGTGGTAAAAATCGTCGCTGGACGATTTTGTGAAAGTAATGGGAGATTTTGGGAGGGCAAAGTATTTGAACATGGGAAAAAGAGAGGGGAGGAATGGCTTGGTGGAGAGTGGGGGTCTGGAAGCTAAGGGGATGGAAAATGGAAGGGAAGCATGCCGGCTATGCGGGGTAATGTTTCAGCACAACATTTATTAATAAATTGCAATAAATTAAAAAAATTACGTTCTAGATTAATTGGCAAGCACTTAAAATCATTGATGTTTGAGGAGGATAATTATTTATTTATTGGTAGAAGCAATGACGACCAGGTTCTAAGGGACGTAGGGTATTTTATGGCGATAATTAGATAGAAATGGAATGAGGTAGAAAAGTAAGTTGTATATAATGATAATGAGTATGGGTTTTTGTTGCAGGATTCGGTATGGAGATAAATATTGTCGTTTGTAAAGAGTTATTATTTATAAAGTTATTTACAATTAATTATTAATATGTATAGAATGTATTTATAGAAATGGTGTGTTAAGATGAAGTATGATATAATTGTTTTTTTGGTTGGACTTATATATATGTTATTATTTATATTTATGTAATTAAGGTAATCGCTAAATCTGGTGGAGTGTATTACTTGTTAAAAATCAAGTTTTTGTAGTTATTAGTTATTTTAGGAATTGTTATTTTATTATGGGGAAAGGTTATGTATATAAGGCTAAATGGCTGGAAAGCTGAGCATAGAAGTTGGAAATTTCTTTTTGTAAGAATGTGAGCAATAAATAAATAAAATAAATACTAAAAAGGCTTAGTGTTTTCGATTAGGCTATTTTAAATGTGCCCTCATTGAATTATTACGGAATATAAATTATTACACATTTATTATAGAGTGACGTTTATTCAAATAAGCGCCAAATATATTACCGTCCTCTCTCAATTTAGTAAAAATTTTGGTCATATTTAGTCATTATTACATTTTCCCTGTTATAATTTAATAGTGTTTCCTTAATAACAACTAATAATATCATTATATCTAGTGTCATCTATA
>OY740768.1:92007246-92039746 GCA_963513935.1 Aphrophora alni
ACTAACAGCAGATGAAAATGTATTACTAGGGGTTGTGATTGTAGAGGGTTTATACACGGGTTTGACTTCTCTGTGGTATTAACAATGTGAATATTTCTTATTGGTGTCATATTTTGTACAATGAGTTTTTGGTCGACCGGGCAACAATATAAAAAAACATGATTTTTCAAAAATATTATGAAACGGACAATATTTAAATATATCGTGTTGCTTACGGGATATATTCAAAGTAACGACATAATATTTTATAAACGACAGGGAAAAAAATTGTTAATTACTAAATTCGGCATTGATTATTTGTTTAAACGAGTAAAATGAAAAGTGATAAGGATGGGCGAGGGAGAGCTTGTTTATTTATTTATATTATATGAGGAACTTTGTATTCAATTGGTGAATAACAGAGTTATCAAAAGAGGTTTAAATTAAAATTTGGATAGTTAATCTTATGTCTTAAGTATACATAATAACTATATATATATATATATATATATATATATATATATATATATATATATATATATATATATATATATATATATATATAGACGAGTGCTTTTAATGAATAGGAAATTATTTTACTTTTGTATTACATTAAAATCCTTGTCGCTCTAAGAGTTATTGTAATTTTAAATAATTAACAGTAGAGGTCCATAATCCTAAAAAGAATAATGGGATACTTTAATTTTCTACCACCAATAACTAGTTGTGGTGTTGGTTCTTATTTCAGCCAGTCTTCAATACAAAAGATATCTATTTTTACTAGAGACTAAAAATAATGTTTTAATGTCGACATAATTTTAAATAAAAATGAACATAAAGTTATCGAATAATAATGTAAATATAAATTACAAATAAATCTTTTTTTTTCCCAAATTAACTAAAACTGGACATTACACATTTTAAAGATAGGGTCAGAACTAAGATTGCGTTAAATTTGGTGGGAAAATTGACTTGACTTGCTGCGCTGCTGCCTGAACAGTTGAACAATGACTTGACTGTGTTAACTTTTAAATTTGATTTTGCTTCGTTTGTGATGTGCGTGATCGTTTTTAGTTTTTTTGGATATTTAAAGCCAGTTATTATAAAACAATTAGCTTTCATAAAACAAGAATTTCGAAATGAAGATACATCCATTCTATACTTTCCATATTACTCCTTTAAACGACTTTTGATTAGTAAAATTATGCGACATTTAAAAACTCCAAGACTTAAATATTTTACATTTAGCACTTCTGTTTAAAATGAGGATTTTGCCCTTAGCGATTGTGATTTGGTTTCTATAAACCACAAGAGAATATATTTTAAACAATCTTTGCGAAAAATTTTCTTTTCTATTTTATACTTTTAATTTACTCTTTCATGGTCAATTTGAAGTCGTCAACCGTCTGTAAACGAATTTGAGAAAAAAAACGAGATGCACTTTGACAAAATGTCTTTCATTTTCCACGATTTTCAAAGCGAAGCTCCAACATGAATAATGAATGTATACGTGATTAGATCTAACGGATTTTACTGACGTTTTCTGTTATGTAACCTCTTAAAACGCAAAACAAGCATATCGGAAACCTAGTAAATAAAATGTTAGTTTATTATCAGTTGGCAGAAAAACATAAATGAACTTTTATTTCATGTCTTTTAAAAATTTATTTTTAATCAACAATATTTAGCATGAATTTGTTCTACAAGCTAAGCTCGTTTAGGCTCGATTTATAAATATAATTATTATTTTTAATTTTGCTAAACATTATTTTAGAAGAAAAATATTTGTTTTATAACAACTTATTTACCTTGAGTAATAAGGAAAAACTAAGTAAGAAAGTTACTCCATTTGAATATGACATATAACATTATTTATTGTTATTATTGTTTTATGAATGAAAGCGTGAGGACGTTAGTGGAATGTCTTATTCGCATGTGTCAACTACGATTTCATCAAAAATTTACCTATTTTTTTTTTAACACAGAACAAGTAATTTAAGAAAATTAAAATCCTCAGGAATATATTTAAAGGGGCATTAAAGGGAAGCTTATAACAGGTTTCTAATTCACCCCATCCTCTCGCTACCCCTACTGATTTAGTGGATGACCTAAGTCTAGGGAATTGACGGCATTTTTGTTGACGAGGGATTAGGTGATCTGAGCCTATTACTGTTCGTGTGTAACAAATTTCTTTATTGGATGTACTATTTCCTCGAAGGAAATTCTAATTATAATTTTTATTTTTATACATAGAAAAGAAAAGAAATATATTATATCATGTTCGGTTTTAATATAAAATAGTTCGACACCTTGCAGTTTTAAGTTGTTTATGTAACAGAATAATATTTTATGTTGTTATATTTCACTTTTATAGTGAGAATAAAAGATAATATACAACAGAAGAGAAGAAATAATTACCTACTATATGAATTTATATTAACTGTTAATTATGTGAATAACAGACATCGGTCCTTGTATGTTTATTCCACAAGCGACACAGATAACAATGAAGGAACTTTAAATATTTCCACAACTAATGTACACTTTTAGCAAAACTCTTCTCACAGAGTAAAATGTTTATTGTTTCATGGATGACTTGCTTCTTCCACTTTGATTTATCATATTTAATTTGTATCAAAATGTTAGGAAATATTAAGCTGCAAAAATTGATGTAAACAAATGTTGATACCATTCACTGAATAAAACACCATTAGTTCAACCAGTGGTCTCAATATTATCTGAATAGTTCTAATACAGTACCAACATCAAAAATAACATTAACCGATTGACAACAATCTAGATCGAACGCCAAATAAGTCTACGTACCGATTAAGGGAGCTTTTTTATTTACGCTCGATTACAATAATAGTTATTATAACCAGGCCAGTCGATTTCCGGAGTTTTTCTGATTATTATTTATTTAATATACCAAAAAAAACAAATATGTTTGAAAGATAACTCATCTTAGAGAGAAGAATCTCAAAGTAATACCTTAGTGGAAGCCCAATTATTGAAGAACAGCCGTATAACTTACATACGTCATATCAGGGTACAGGTGACGTCAAGTACATGGTGTCCCTTAAATGAATAACAAGATGAACGATTGAGCAGTGAAATTTACTGTTTAAAGAATCAACAATAAACTCCTTTACCAATGTTCTTCCGTCTAATATTCCTACAAAGGTAAGGAATTAATTTATGAGATTTAATTATTATTAAATAAAAATGTTATATTTTTCCTAAATAATGTTTCATAATTATGTGCAAACTATGATTTAATTCTATACCACTTAGTAAAAAAAAATTACAAAATATCTAAACTCCTATTGTTTTATTTTTTAATAAAGCTTACATAATTACACTTTAATAAAGTAATCCAAATTCAATTTCTATGAAGTGAGTTTTATGAAATAAATAAATCTAAAGTAATATAAAAGATTTTAATAACTATTATACAACAGTTGTAGATGTCTACTACAAACTTTATCATCTCACTGATTTCACAGATTATTAATAAAGTTTTATTTGTCTTGTGCGACCAATAACTCTGCCAAGTTAGAATGAACAAATATAAGAGCTTTAATACCATGGAAGAAAACCTTTCTATTTACTTTATTTTTTTGTCTATTTTGAGATATTTGATTTGGAAATTATTTATTAAATATTTTAATTAATAAACGAATAAATCTGTAACGTAAAATATACAATCTTAAAGATTGAATATTTTTTGTTTAATTCTGACAATGTTGTTGACATTTTATTCCTATTTGTTGAGAGTTATTACCAAATTAAATTCATTGCAAAGTATTAATTTTTTAAAAAATCTATAATTGACTACTATAGAGAGTCAATTAAAAAACCAAAATCTAAAATACTTTCCTATTTAATCAATCCATTTTACTGTCTGGAGCAACTAATTAAATAAATAAAAAAGATAATGCCTATTTGTTGAAAAGTACATGAAAAGGGCAGTGTTAATGAAACTTTAATACCTATAGGTGTAATCGTTTGTTTAGAAATGATATTTTAATTGTATTTAATATTTCAAATAATTAATGTTTCTAATTTTAGGCACTTGTATAAATACATAAACGTTAGTTTAAGAAAACAAGTGATTTTTTGTGTTTTATATGATATTCAATGTAGGTTTTATAAATATGGTCATTTCCTTACTAGGTGAAAATTATAGTTAGAAAAAAGAATTTATATCTTAAAAGACTCTGTCAACCTCCAAAATATCTTGAAACTATTGGATTTGAAAATATATTATTGCAAATAAAGTATGGTATCAGGCAGATTTTTTTATTTTTCCCACATTGTTCACCAATTACCATGTATATGTAACTCAATAATTACATACATAATTTTGCGTATTTTTCAATGTAAGAATATACTTTCTTGCACGTTTCAAATGTATTAAGAATGAGGCAAACATCATAAAACACTTTTTTGATATTTTCATTGCTTTCGTTAGCAATTTTTTCCTGCTATCTTCGATTTCCGTTTTTTTTTTTTTTAATAGTAAGCGTACTATAAGATACAATACTTTTGAAATATAAAATGAAATGGTTTTAATCAGTATGTTATTATCTCTAATAATCAATAAATGTAAAGTGTTAAAAATGAAATAGAAATTTATTCACAATCCTTCATAACATGTGAGTATTGGAAAACAACAACAACAACAATAAACTTGTGATAACTCTATAATAATCAATCTTGCATTTTAATTTTTCTATTCACCGTTTTCATCGTTTAAACATATTCATTAGCTTATGAAAATGTACATGTGTTAATATGTAATAAGTAATACATATGTATGTAGTGTAAGATATATATATATTTTAAATATATATATTAATTTAAACAACAACAATTCTACGTTTAATTTAAGGACGTCACTTAAAATTATGCATTTTATTACTGCCATTGGCCTACAAATTATTAAGAAAATAACTACTAGAATTATCTCAAGTATTGCAATAACGACCCATTCACTAATTTTTTTAAGGAAATTACTGATAGTCGCAAACTTAACACTAAATAGATGTATTTAATTACATATTTTAAGTAGTAAAATATCGATTATTATATGTATGGTAAGTACTAAAAAACTCTATCCAGTGACAACTTTAAAAATGTATCAACTCGTAAATTTTACATCAACTAAGATATAGAAACTTTTAAAGTAAAATTATTGACACAAATAAAATATTACTACTAGCATGTAATAATATGTATTGATTAATATCATTCAAATACGCTCAATTTCGTCTTATTTTAGCTATGCCGATCTCTCCTATCTTGCTGTGAGGTTCATCACTAATTAATCAAAAACATTGAAGCAAGGCTGAAAACCATCTCCTAAATAGAGTATGAATTATTCACTCTATAATTAATTATTACACACATGAGCTATGTATGACCCGTAATGGCGCTTATCGATTTCCTTCATAACACACATGGCGCTCTTACTACACAATATCATTGATACTCTTAACATTTTTTTTTTTTTTTCAATATATTTACATTATTGTGTACTATTTTCGTTTTAAAGAATTACGTTATTTAGAAAATAAAGAGTTGTAGTTTATTATTTTTATAGGTATTATTTTATTTATTATTTAATTGTATTACGTTATTTATTTGAATTAAAATAAGATTTTCTTTTAGAGCAAACTATTCTGTAGTGTATCTTTGTAATAATATTGTTAAGAGAAAAATGAATATAACTTGTTGACTATTTCTCTCTAAATGTGGTAAACAAAGGGTGTGAGATAATGGTGCTTTCATGTAACCTCCCAGAACAGCCATTTTACACTTGCAATATAAGTGGCAATAAAGTAGGAAATATTAGAGTTGTCTGGGTATATATGTTCCATTAGACAAAAAGGGAACTTTAGGGCTTTAGTTTTTAGTACAATAATATGTTTGTTGTAGTTACTTCTGTCATAATTCTAAACACACTAGTTACTCACATCGTACATAAAGGAGCAATGAAACAAATTAATGCATGACTAAGGAGAGTAATTGTTTTGGGTAGACAATCCAACTTCACACAACAAAAAGTAAATAAAGACCTTCACTTTTCTGAAATGCATTTATGAAATGTGATTAAACATTGATAAAATGATTCTAAATAAACTATTTTGATCTCTCGTGATGTTGGAAAACGTATATTTCTTCAAAATAATTTAACATCATTTTTGGAAACCAATGTATAGCTTTTCGTATAATATATAATAACAAAGGAAAGGAAAATAATTTGTATATCTACTGATGTTCTTCGTACAAGAACATTATTTTATAGCACCAAAGATGAGTAGCCTTAAGATCAATTGTTCTGCAGTGGGTATTTATTAGAATATATATATATATATATATATATATATATATATATATATATATATATATATATATATATATATATATATATGGAGAAATCAGTGAGATGATAAAGTTTGTAGTAGACATCTACAACTGTTGTACTGTTGTATAATAGTTAATATTATCTTTTATATTACTTTAGATTTAATTTATTCCATAAAACAAACTTCATAAAGAAATTGAATTTGGATTACTCTATTATAGGAGTAGGCCTATTTATGTAAGCGTTATTAAAAATAAAACATAGGATTTTAGATATCTTGAAATTTCTTTGTACTAAGTTTTATAGAGTTAAAGTATGGTTTGCAAATAATTACGAAACAATATTCGGGGAAAATATAACACACACACACACACACACACACACACACACACACACACATATATATATATATATATATATATATATATATATATATATATATATATATATATATATATAAATATATATATGTTATATTTTCCCCGAACATTGTTTCGTAATTATTTGCAAACCATACTTTAACTCTATAAAACTTAGTACAAAGAAATTTCAAGATATCTAAAATCCTATGTTTTATTTTTAATAACGCTTACATAAATAGGCCTACTCCTATAATAGAGTAATCCAAATTCAATTTCTTTATGAAGTTTGTTTTATGGAATAAATTAAATCTAAAGTAATATAAAAGATAATATTAACTATTATACAACAGTACAACAGTTGTAGATGTCTACTACAAACTTTATCATCTCACTGATTTCTCCAGTTATTAATAAAGTTTTATTTATCTTGTGCTACCAATAACTCTGCCAAGTAAGTAATGAACAAAGATAAGAGTTTTCGTACATTGGAAGGAAATCTTTCTTTTAACTTTATTTTTATCTATTTTGAGATATTAGGTTAGGAAATTATTTATTAAATATTCTAATTAATAAACGAATATATGTATAACAAATAAATTTTTTAATTACCTTAAGGTCCGTCTTGTGACTTCATTTTGGTAATTCTTAATAGTTTTGAGTTCGTAACCCCATCATCAGATAATATCTTCGTTCAATTTGAAGAACTCGTCATATATTAAAAACACATTCAACACAAAAACATACACTGACATAAAAACACAACAATGTGAGCTCGTCTGGCACTGTTGTGTGCAATGTCATATCTATCGGAGTACTGCCGGTTAAAGTTATTAATCTTGCTGAATAATCTTGGAGTACTCCGATAGATATGACAGAGCAAACAACAGTGCCAGACGAGCTCATATTGATGTATTTTTGTGTCAGTGGTGTATGTTTTTGTGTTGAATGTGTTTTTAATATATGACGAGTTCTTTAAAGTGAACTAAGGTAATGACTGATGATGGGGTTACGAGCACGAAACTAGTAAGAAGTAACCAAAATGAAGTCACAAGACGGACCTTAAGGTAATTTAATATTTTATTTAGGTGTGACTTGGAATTTAAAATATGCTTATCAAAATATGTATAACCTAAAATATATAATCCTAAAGTTTGAACATATTTTAACTGTATTTTTTTAAATAATAAGATTATCTCCAATTATTCTGTTTTCTATTATACTTTCATTCTCTTTTATTGTTGATGAATTATTGTGTTACTACATAAGTTTTACTACATTTAATCAATATGAATGGAATTGGTACAACTGCTTAAAGAAATTTGGTTTTATATAACATGTAACTACCTTTTTTACATTTGAAACCAAATTAGTATTTTGGAGGATATCGCATACAAAATGTTACATATACAAGATCGTAATTTTGAATTATGTTTTTTTGTGAGTTAACTCAAAAAAAAAAATCTTCTTTTCAAAAATTAAAAACTTATAGAGCTACGAGCAAATTATATTCATTTAGAAATTTGATTAAAAAAATTCACTCAACATTCATTCGACTAATATACCACAATACATGTTTAGAAAAACAACACATTAACGTGACACATTAAAAAAAAGAAGAAAAAATGCTCCGTTGCATTACATATTTGGATTAAAATATAATTTTTATTGCCTAGTAAAAATAGATGTCTTTTGCATTGAAGACTGGCTGAAATAAGAAAAAACACCACAACTAGTTATTGGTGGTAGGATATTAAAGTATCTCATGTTCATTTTTAGGATTATGGACCTCTACTGTTAATCATTTCAAAATACAATAACTCTTAGAGCGACAAGGATTTATAAACAATATCTTTATACTTATAAACCAACCATACTTGGTACACACAAGCTGTTATTGTCTTCTAGTATTGAAATATGGTTGCAGCTCAAAATGATACTCTAATCATTTTTTACCTAAAGTAGGTCTGGTACCCAGCATTTACAAAAATGATTTCCACCACACACATATCGATCTACTTCAACTTCAAAATATCATGTATAACTACTTTCATATATTGTTTACTAACACCACAAGTTTGTTTTCCAGGTGCGACTGGCGGATTCCTTAAAGAAAATTGACTTTTATTTCAATGAAATCAGTTTCTGTTGAAATCATAGCCTTATCTTGAATATAATATATTGTGAAGGAATTATTCGTTTAAACTTTTATAATGTAATTTCGTTCAATCCTAATTAATTTAATTATGACTATCATAAGTTATTTGTGATAAAAAATTAAATAAAATATTTAAATTCATACACGTAAAATACATTAATATATTTATTTCTTATAAAAACGTGTTTAAACTTTACATTTATTTTTGATGAAAATTAACTTAAATATTTAGGAAATATGTATCCTATATAATCCTAACATACGACATTTGACATTGGAACTGTTGATCCAGACACTAAACACAAACAATAGACCCATTTAAATCTGAAATAAATGGTTGTTATCCAACACCAAGTGAAGTCAAATATCTTTTTTTTTATTTGTAGTAGGACTTGTGTGTCGTGAATAACTCCGTGATTGTGTTTCATAATATTAGCACTTCTAAAATTATTTAAAATATATAAATAATATATTACAGATATATTTTTATATCCATTTAGATTTATTTATGCTGAATTTTTTTTAAACGAAATATCATATTGTAACATTAATATTTTTTCTTATGCGTGGCTTTAAATAGAAACACGTTATTACAATGAATTAAATTTCGTCGCTAGCTTATTTATATTATTTGTGTGTGTTATTTTACGCTCTTGCTTTGGTAAAAAAAAAATTAATAAAGATGTGATATATATATATATATATATATATATATATACATCATTTCTTGAGAGTGGTTGTTTCAACTTTAGGAAATGATTGGGGACATAAAAAAAGCTAAATTGTTCCTCGGAACATAGGTCAGGAAAAACTTCGTTTTCCGGCTCTCAATGAGTATGTTTTTGAAATTAATCGTAACTTTAGAAATTATTAAGATTATGAGTTTAAATTTGGTATAATCAATATTTATGCTATTTTTTATCAGTATTATAAGATACGAAACTTTACTATTGAATAATCAAAATGGAAACCGTTTAAATTGATTAAAATCAAATATCTCAGAAACTGTAATTTTAAAAACAAATTATTACGAGCAAAAATATTTATATTTTTTTAATTTTGAACAAAATGAGTTTTTTTTTTAAATTTATCTCTAGCTTGAAAAATAACCAAGTTATCGTTAAAAAATTGAAACTAAAAGAAAATAATAATAATAAAAAAATAATATATATATATATATAAATAACAGTAATTGTTAAGAACTCACGAAAATTATTAAAATACACATTTTTATCAAAATGAAAATTTATTGTTATATGTATCTTATAAAAATTCAAAATATTAAAAAGAAATAAACACTTCTTAATGAATGAGTACATATCATGTTATTGAACCAAGGACTCGTTCTCAAACAAATAAATAAAACAAAAGATTAGCGACCTTCTGGCACAAAAACACCATAACTTGGCTGCAGTACTTAGTAGTTTTTAAACATTGAAATTACTAATGGTGGGCAATATAAATCCTCCTTGCTTCATCACCGATTCCCCAAGCAGCACCATATCCTAAATGCAAATCAGCATACTTATCGTTGCTGTAGGTAGCCATGTCATAAAACATTAATACAGTAACAAATATCTTTTGTTTCATTTATTTGTTCGAGAACGAATCTTTGGTTCAATATCCTGAAATGTACTCTGTTATTAGTAATAAGTATTTTTGGTTTTTGTCTTATTACTTTGACATTTAATAAGACAAATGTAAAAATAAATTTCCATATTGATAAAAATGTATATTTTACTAATTTTTTTGTTTCCTGACGTTTACCTATTATTTAAAGTTTTATGTTTTTACTATAACTTGGTTATTTTTTAAGCTACCAACAAATTAAACCTTATAATTTTTATATAATAATAACTAAAATACTAAAATTAAAATAAATATTTTGCCACCTTTGATTTTTTTTTTTTTTTTATTACGGTTTTCTGGATATTTGACTTTAAACATTTTAAACAGTGGGCATTTTGAATATTTAGTTAGTTAAGTTTTGGATCTTGGTTTACTGATATAGATAACATATATAATTCGTATACCAAATCTAAACTCATAATATTATTATATTCTAAAGTTACCAATAATTTTTTTAAAACATACAATTTCCGACAGTCGAAAAATGATTCTCATTTGTATTGAGTTAAGATATTTTGATATAGTGACACTATTCCCCTAGCGTTTTATGATATACTATATTTTTAGTGTAACATTATTAGGTAACTAACATTACAATTAATGTAGTTTTCTTGAAACTACAAAGTTCCTACATTTAAATGGTAAAAGTAGTGAGATTTATTTGCTTACTACGTTTCGGTGTAGTTTACGAAATGACATAATCCATTTTTCTATCAATATTTTGTATTCGTTCTTTATAGTATGTTGTAGAGGAGATTTCATTCTACAAGTTGGTACCACTTGATATAGGCAATACTTAATTTAAAAGGTTTTGTTTTGATCTCGTAATATACGCAATTGTGTGACGTAATAAATATAAACGGCGTGGCGCATATTGTTTTGGGGTTAGATATTTGTTATTTTGAAGTTTTGTGTATACAAATTGAATATAAATTGTACATACAAGTTACAATATATGTGTTTTTATTTCTAAAGTTTATGTTTTTGAGTGAATTTCTAGTTTGTGAATGGTTTATATTTGGGATAACCTAGAGGAATATTGTAAATCTAGGCTATAAACAAATTTTCTTATATTGAGTGTTTTATTTGTTTATACAAGTGAATATGTGTGTTATTCTTTGTAAAATATATTGTTTTAGTGAAATCTAGTGATTTTATCTTAGGCCTAGCTTTCGAAAGTTAAAAATTACGCCTAAATTGTCGAGGTGTCAACCTAACCTCACTTGTCAGAGTATCACTTTTTAGGGGAAATCGTTATTTTTATTTTGAAAATGTAACAAATTATTTTATTTTTTTCCCTAAATATATTACAAATCTCTAGTAATCGTTGAAAAAATCTATTTGTATGGTGTAAATGGCCATTTCTGTAAAATTATTCTCTTCTTTACTCTCCGATTTTTTGGTATTCGACCAAAAAACTCCAATTTTTTTACATCTAACATTGATTTTCACTATACACCTAAATTATATGCACCTTTCTGAATATTATAATGATTTATATAAGTTGTGTATAAAATATGTTTTACTATTTTTTGTGATTTTTTGAAAATAAAATGATCATTTTACCTTTATTCGTAAAATATTATTATTTTTTTAATTTTGAAAGTGTAACAATTTTTTTTGTCTTTTAAGTATATTTACAAATATTACACAAAACTCTCTCTCTCTCTCTCTCTCTCTCTCTCTCTCTCTCTCTCTCTCTCTCTCTCTCTCTCTCTCTCTCTCTCTCACACACACACATACATATCTTTAAAACTTATTTTAATTCTGTATTATGTTATAGACAGACAAAAAGCCGAAATTAGGTTGAGAAACTGGACGTCTTAAGGTATTTCCAAAAAAAAAAAAAAACATTATAAGTTTAGTAATAGCCTCTAGGATGTTATTTGAATAACATATGGAGTTTGTTTATTAAGATGCTCTCTGTAAAAAACAATTAGCCATTTGACAGAGTATGGCTGTCATTATTGAATCCCTTTCCTAATATATTGAATCGTATAAAAAATTTCCTTCATGAAATTGTTTTAAAACATCATTTAAAACTAGTCGAACCAAATTAAAATAATTTCATTTACATTTTGAAATAATTATTTTTTTATTTTCTCACATACGATTTACAAACAGGGACAACTAATATATTTATTCATTAGCGTCAATTATACATTATTTTTTTAACGTATTAACGATATTGATTTTCTGTTTTCATTTAATGTCTGGAGGCAAATTTAATCATGTTCCTCTCCCCTTAATTACTCTTAAATACTGTCACTTAAAATACTGCGTAAAATAACTATATAAACTTTTTTTTATTTTTATTTTTAGTATTATGATAATATATCCTAGTCTACTGATCATAAAAAGTCTTTGTTTTAAATGTTTTATTAGTAAATAATTTATAAACAAAACTCTGTCCACGATATATCCGACCTTAAATTGCGTAACTCAGACATGAGGGGTCTCACATAAACATATCCCTGATAATTATAAATAAAATAATTGTTATTCGATTAATATAAATTCGTTTTTTTAAATATAAAATTTTTACATTTTTGACATAGAAAAGTATTTACAATAAAAATTTGTTTTTAATAACGTCAAATATAAACATTATTTTATACAATTTCAGAGTATTATTATTATTATTTTTAAAATGTAATTAATAAGCAGTTGTTTGAGTATTTATAAATGATGAAATCAAGGGTGAGGGAGGGATTTCTAAGCCAATTCAAAGTAACTAAAATATTTACATGTAATCTTCTATGTTATAAAACCGTTACAAAAATAATATATGTTTATCCTAAACAGCTTGAAAAAAGAAGATATATATATACATTAAAAATTAGGGGAGAAATAAGGTTTTAAAATTAGTGCCACATAAACGTATGGTGTATTTTATGCTGCAATGCACAGATGTTGTCGATTAATGGTTAAAGTACATGAATTGAACTTATAAAATTGAATAAATAAATATTGAGTTTGACTTGTGTGTTCCATACTTCTTATCTTAATTCATAAAACATATTTATTCCGTATTTTTAAAAAATTCCCGCTTTAAGCGCATAGCTGTAATTTCTAACAATACAGTGAAAGTACTCCTACCCTTTTCTGTACAACTTAAGAATTTTGAGCCTTTTCAAACGAATTTTGATTACATTCCTCAATCCAATAATTGGTCGCAACCCTAAATATAACAGCACACTTCATGTTTTTCTGTTTGAAGGTTTGTGGACATTTCATAAAGGTATTATGAAATCTGATCGACTCAGTGTAACAAGTGTTCACGTTAAGCCTAAATTTTTTTTCAATAACTGAGTAGTCGTTTAGAAACCTGATTTCTGTTCAATTTGCATGTACGCTAGTCACCGTGAAATCGCTTCGTTCTTTATAACATTCGCATTAGCCGTCACGATCCAATCAGCCGACGTGAGACCTCTAACTTCGAATGATGTCTCAGTCATAACATGATAACATCGAAAATTAGTTGTATTAATTTGTTCTGTGAACTCCACCTGCCATCCTGAACGAAGCCATTTTGTGTCATCCCAACTTGCAAATGTACCAGAGGTAAGCACTACCTTATAATATATTATCATAGGTACGTCTATCTTTGAGTTTATTGTCTACATTCGTTTTTAATGCAGTGGTCCTCCGAAACAATACTAAATTAAATCATTTCTACTTTTAATGTGCACTTTGTTATTGCGGGACCAACTCAACAATTATCTTTTTATTATTTTTTTATCTCTTTTCATACGAAACATTGTGAGATATCTTATAATAAAACAAAACTTTAAACTAATTACTCAAAAATAAAATGTGTAACTCAAACGAGTTTCAACGACATATAAGTGATTAATAGGATACAGTAATCCAACTTTATTAGACCTAGTACTGTGCCACTTATAATATTTTATATAATGCAATGTTGGGTGATGTTAACACATTTTACAAATTTCTAAACTGTAAGTCATTAACAACTGTGTTACGATAATTTAAGTAACGTATGTAACTAAACAAATATTACTAACTACAATTCATATATAAATTACATAAAAAATATTTAATGTAAAAAATAATCTAATACTTCTTAAAGTATTAATTGCTGAAAAACACCTTAAATACATATTAGTAGTAGTAAAAAAAAAAACCGTAACTTAAAGAACGAGTTAAATTGTGCAATACCGTCCTTAAAGGCTAAATAAAAACAAATAAGAATAAGATAACTTTTTAGACGGTATGAAATATATGTTTATTTTACTTGGTTATTCAGTGTCACAAACCATACTTTTTTTAAAGTTAAATTAAATCGATTAAATTGATCACATTGGAATTTCACTCATTTTACTCCAGACTTGTTAATTGTATATAATATAATAAATGAAAAAATAAAGCACACACACGCACACACTTTCACACAAATGTTTTAACTGAAACTCTCTATTTACAAAGCACGTAAAATTACGTATGCAGGTTCTTTCAGTTTGACTATACATTTGTGAAATTGTTAATTATTATATAAATGTCACAGTTATAGTTTCTAAAATAAATTCATAGTGTCGAATAAACATGTTAAAAGATAAAAAAAAAAGTAAGTAGGCCCTACCATAGACATTACCTTGAAGTATGCAGGTCTTCAATTCACAGTACGAGTTTTATTATGAAAATAAATAATAAAATAAATATTGTGTTAACTTAGTGTTATAAGTGAAATGATGGAATTACTATGTCATGTGAAATCATTATGTATTACTTAACTCTACACAATAGCAACATTTGTAGATCAACTTCGTCCATTAGAACTTGGTAATATCTGCACAAGTTAGTTAATTGTTAAAGTTGATCTCAGATTATAATGAAGTTTATTAATTATTACTTTAATAATAATACTTAATTAAAATAATTTGCATTTATGTTTAAATTTAGTTCAAGGTGAATTTTAATAGCAAATATATAATATTTCATGATATATATATATATATATATATATATATATATATATTTCATTTATTACAAGTTCAGACAAGTTAAACCAAATCCATTTTGACTCTAATCCCCATATGAAAAAAAAAAAAAAAAAAAAAAAAAAAAACACACGTGTGTTATAAAAATTACGACGTTTGAATAACTGAAAAGTTTTATATTGATCTTATAAAAGTTGAACCGAAATAGACGACGTTGATCTTCAGTTGTTGCATGCACACAAAGCATTGTGACACTGAACCTTAACCTTTTATACAATATACATAAGTATCAACACTAACATATTTCCTATATTATATCAATATTTTTTGTTGAAACGGGACTGGCCATACATCACGTAACAGCCACCAATTAAAAAAAAAAAAAAAAAAAAAAACTCATATTATACAATTTTGAGATTGGACTTGAAATGAGTGTACTTATTGTTTCACAACAATCGACATACATGTATATTTCATAAAACAATGATTTGTGTACAAGTATCATTTGAAAATGTTACTTTTCCGACTCATTGATACGTTGTCTAGTTTCAAATCACGTGTTTGTTTTGGATGAATGTGTATTTTATTTCAATTGTGAATGAGGTATCGACAAGCATTGCTCATTTTAAATCTACAGATAGTTTGCTTTAATGTTTATTTATTTATTTTTTTTTTCAACAAATAATTTTAAGTAGTATAAATTTATGAATACATTTGGTATTTTAATTATTGCTATTTTACGACCGTATATTTTACAATCTATTAAAGTTGCAGCGCACTGTAGTTATTTCCACATTTCAGACTGAAACTCTGATACCCTACAGGCAGGGAATACTGGGTTTGTTTTTATGTTTAAATATCTCACAACATCAATATTCAGGTGTATACGTTGCCAGGTATTACAATTCCACATTTGTCAAGGAGTATGGGCCATCACGACTGAAAATGGTGGATTTTTATCTTGTTTTAATAATAAAACGACGTTTAATAAACACAAAAAAAAACATTCGTTGTAATTTATAAATAATTACTACATTTATTACAATTCCGAAATATTCTACCCTTATTTATTATGTGATGTATTCAGTACACCAAAACACTTCATGAATAATTGTTATTGGTTTTGATGTAAATAAATCATCTATATATCTTGCATATATCCCAGAGGGAACTTCTTTCCTGCCGACCTTGGTATTGTTACTTCTAATATTTCCACTCTGGCCTATATCTTGTTGCCACGGATTAAAATACATTCTACTAAATACTTTCCTAGCAGAAACATATATTCAATAAATTACTTCGTATCTTGTCACAAGTATAAGATTATGACTCATGCCTCCTATCTATAATGTTCAGATGTCTAATCAAGGAAGAGCGTCTTGTCAACAGATCAATCACTATTTTACAGTCCCCTTCTTCCTCTAGCCTACTCACTACAAATAATTTTATATTCTTCCTATAATCCTTTAGTGCATTCTAGCTATCTATAGATCTGATATTAAATGAAGTCTGCTGCACATAGCTACTGATATAATCAACAACTTGGATAGTATTCCGTCAAATGAAGTACACTTGCCTTTGTCAAGTATTACTTCTTCAGCTGTCTTGATCACTTCAGAACAAAGTAGCTTAGTCAATTTCAGATATTGTTCTACCCATTATTTTTACTCATGCACAAGGAAGGTTCCAATCTTATCTGGTGTAATATGTAATATTGTAGCAAACACATCGCATACATAGGATATTTTCATTCAAATTCGCTATACATGAGGTCTAGCGGGGTAGCTCCGTTGGAAAGGCCCAAACTGAGCAATTTGACCTAACTAAATATCACAGGAGGATACATCTAGTCCATGGCATTGTGCCTTTACGTATGTCACCTACGGATAAAAAGATAAACACCGTAACTTTTTATCATGTAAACTTACCATTGTAGATTAAACAGAATAATGTGATTTTATATTTATTCAAATTTGCCTTTTTGGAAATTTCAATAAGTATAGAAGAGTACCAAAATAATTTTATATAGTTAAACAAATTGTGTTTTCATGAAGATAAATAATTTATTATATATTAGTTTCATAATAATAATAATAATATGAATGATACTACACGAAATGAGACAGAGTAATAAAACTGAGTTTTAAAAACATATTCCAAAAAAACTAAATCTATAACTATAAAATTGTCATAACATTTATAAAAAGTATAATTGTTTTTTAAGTGAATTTGATTAGTCGTAATCATTGAATACATATCTGTACAAAATAATAACAATTATAGTTTTTATTTTGTAATTCATTAGCTATTACCGGTTTTCTAAAATGACAAGGAACTTACTAAATTAAAATAAATACAATAAATCATAAATCAAGAAAACCTTTAAAAATATATTCTCCGTTTCAAAAAACTTTAATTCATCTAAATACTATTAGTTAAGTTATATTATGGGATTTTTCCCCCTTTCAATCTGTGAATAAACTGGGTGATTTTTTTAAGCCATTGGACAACAGACTTCAAATAACCTACAGTAAATAAATGTTATAAAAGCAATCCAAAAATTTTCCTTCGTCTATACACAAAATCAGATTCAATCTAATGTTAATTGTGAAGTTCCAGTGTAGAAACCCTACTGTAATTTGAAGATCCTAAAAATATTTCATTTTCTCAAAATCGAAACAACGTGTTTTATTCAAAGTTTTTAAATATAAAGATTTGCTACAAGTCCAAATAAAAATATATTAATATGGGAGTTTAAAAAGATAAATAAACCATGTGCGCCCTCTATAAAGTTAAATTTTATCTAAATGGGATATCTCGATTTTTAAACAAACGAAAAGATTTTTAACACTATCCAACTTGATACGTTCCCAACGTGAACTATGTTTCCGGTTTAAAAAATTGTTTTCCACCAAAATTAATTAATCTTGGGGCGATTTACCGACATAAGTGAAGTAGGGAATAATAAAGATATCAATATTTTCGAAAACATTTGTTGAATAAATATAACAAACATTTCCCCTCCTATAGCAAATATACTCCTTTAAATTGAGGAAAAATCAGTGAAATACAATAATGGGTCTCATATAAACAGAGTATGTGGTGACGAGTATAAATTGTTCATGGTTATTTGGTTGAGTAAATAGGTGAGCTAAGAGCTTTTGCTATGTGTTTGGACAGTTTATTATTTTCATTAAAGGCTTACTAGGATTTCGAAAGCTACGTTTGTTTACAAATGCAACCGTTGAGCATGTAATACTACACGGTTCATTACTGCGCCTGTATGCATCCCAATGTAAATTCAGTTCATTAAAGATAACAACCTTCACAAGTACTTCCCTGATGTCAAAACATCCCCTCATTACATTTAAACATGTGTTTGCATTATATTATTATTAAATTTACATGGATCATGTAATATAAATAAGGTCTATTTCAACTTAAACTATATAGATATAATGGCCATTAACTTGACCAATTTAGGTATAAATAAAATGTTTAATAATTATATGAAGTGTCGATTTGTTTTAGTATATTTAGTAGTCGAAAAGTTTGGTATCGGTGTTAACAGAGGAACCCAGCTAAAGAATAATTAGGTACAAGCTAGTAGAGTCTGCGTCGGTTGGGCACAAAAATGGTGGGGGAACCCCCTTTGCCCCTTTGCCCCTCCCCCTTTGCCCCTCCCCATTTGCCCCTCCCCCTTTGCCCCTCCCCCTTTGCCCCTCCCCTTTGCCCCTCCCCCTTTGCCCCCCCCCCATTTGCCCCCCCCCCCTTTGCCCCTCCCCCTTTGCCCCTCCCCTTTGCCCCTCCCCCTTTGCCCCTCCCCCTTTGCCCCTCCCCCTTGCCCCACCACCCTCCCCCTCCCCCCTGCCCCCTCCCCCTTGGCCCCTCCCCCTTGCCCGCCATTTTGTTGCCCCCACCTGGTAGACGTCATTGCCCCTCCCCCTGGAGACGCCATTTTGTTGCCCCCTCCCCATTGCCCCCTCCCCGTTGCCCCGCCCCTCCCCCGCACGCCATTTTGTTGTTTTACCCAATCCTTGCTCACCATCCTCCTGGAGACGCCATTTTGTTGCCCCCTCCCCATTGCCCCCTCCCCGTTGCCCCTCCCCCGCACGCCATTTTGTTGTTTTACCCAATCCTTGCCCACCACAGACGCCATTTTGTCCCCCATACCCCTTGCCCCCGCCTGTGACGTAATGCATTGCACACGTAATTTGCTGTTTCCCCCTCCCCACCATCCATCAGTGACGTAAATTTTTTCTTCCCTAGTGGGATTCGAACCTGTGAAGTTAAGATTTGAAGGCAGACACGCTACCGACTGAGCTATCATGCACAGTATTACAAATTGTATATTTAATGTATTATATAAGTCACCATGTTGTTGAGTACACCCATACCCCCTCCCCCTGCCCCGACTGTGACGTAATGCTACCAGTCGTAGGTAAGAAAGGGGGGGGGTCGCTTTCGGCTGTTTCGGCTACCATTCCAAGGTCACAGGTGTGTTTAGACAGGTTCTGACTGGTCAAGCCGGATTGGTTCGGAAGGCAGACACAGCTATTACAAGGACACAAACACAAATCCGTACCGTAAGGCGTACCGAGTTTTTCGCGCGCGCGCGAAAAACTCGCGTACGCCTTACGGTACGGGTATAGCTCGTACCTCGAGGTTGTGTGTGTAAGGTAAGGGCCGGGGGTTCCGACCCAACGTTTGACCCACTGTCTACCAGGGTGCAGCACATGTGTTTATGTATCGTGTTAAACCTAAAAGAATGTTAACCTAGACTTATTAAAGTTCCTACTTTTGCCTAAACCTATGCTTACCACAGCCCACACGGGTGTTAGTCTTGTCACTATTTAACAACCGAAATATATTTTTACCAACCGATTTACCAACCGAAATATACTTTTACCAACCGAAATATACTTTTAACAACCGTTTAACCAACCAAAATATACTTTTACCAACCGATTTACCAACCGAAATATATTTTTACCAACCGACTTTCCAACCGAAATATACTTTTACCAACCGATTTTCCAACCGAAATATACTTTTAGCAACCGATTTGTCAACCCAAACCCCCCACCTCCCACCAGAGCGCGTGTGCGTTGAAGTGACAGCATTGGTCACGTGATGGAATAACCGGGGCCAATTCCCTTGACTAAACAAAAGTAGTGTCCACAGTCGGGTTACTGGCAGTGTAGCACGACCAGAGTTAAAACAAGGTGATTCACACAATAATATGAAAACGTGTAGATGTTTTAATAATGTATTCTCTCTCAATAAGTTTAAAAAAGTTACATTAAAGAGTACTATAATAATGACGAGAATAAACACAACTACCCAACCAATCCATTGCCCTCAGATTTTTTTTTAATCTTATGGGTTTTTACATAGAGAGTCACACACACAAACTTACAACATTACATTCCTATATTTACATCTCCGAAACATACACCTGCACAAGTCACCATGACAGTCTGACTGTTTACAAAATAATAAGTCTTTAATAAAAAACTTTTGACAGTTCAGTACACAACAACTATAACACTGGTCCGATGTCGATACAGTTCCCGTGTCAACAGTGGTTGTCATAGATAAGCTGTACAGATCCATTACCGGTACGTTCCAATACCTGCACCTACAATGGCAAAAGCTGAATGCCTGGCACTTTGTACATGCCAGGCCGTCAACTTGACATTCGGGTGCTTTAAAACATTTGTTAGCACAACAGTACCCGCTCAAATGTTGAGGCCGTTCAGGTACTATTACTGGAACACTGTACGACTTCCTTGAGCGGCAGTCGGCAAGCAAACAAGTGCACAGGTTTCCGTAACAATCTGGTTTTGTACAAAACACCAGATCTTTTATTTTGATTTTCTTACATGCGTTACCACAGCACACGTAGGATTCCAGCGTCTTACACAATTCCATTATCTGAAAAAGCAGAAAATAATTCGTTAAAATAAGCTTGTCCTCTGTGTTTTCACGGGGTTGGAACCGTCATCCGGTACAGTGAAGCCATAACAGAGCCCACATTACAAGCCGGGGGTAAGCAGAAGGCTTACCCCCTTGTGGTAATAGCTCCAATCCATCGCTATTCCCTGTGACCACCACTCCATTACAAAACTGTGGTCCCCATTTTATTTATTTTTTTTTTATTTTTTATTTTTTATTATTATTTTTTTTATATTTTTATTATTTTTTTTAAATTTTTTTTTCAAAAGTTGTTACTTGTACCTCTTGCCCAATATTGTGTGTCTCATTCAAGGTTTATCAAGTCTTTCGACTGCGCCAGTGACCTTCAAACAGGTTTACGGGAGAATCAACTCCGCTCCAGGGACCTCCATACGGCCTTGCGGGATTTTTAGGTCCACGCCAGAGGGCATACACACACACACACACACACACACACACCGATGCCGGTCGGGTATCTTCATACCGTCCCCGCGTCTTTTAGGCAAGTAGTAGATCGTAATAACTTTTAGCACTTTTTAGTGCACATTTACTATCTAAGTTACTATTATGTTGTGGTAATAAACATTTAATGTCTCCACTATGGGAGAATTTCTCCTCCTGAGGTAATTCCATCACACGAGGATGAAATTGTCTCAGAAATTGAGCTTTTTCCAATCCTTTGGTGAAAATTATTGCAAAAGGTTTGCACAAAGTGCGTATCGTGTCCTCGTTGTAAGGTACACCTCCTTCATCCCATCTGATATAGTGGAAACGAGATTGTAACCAACGAGCCGATCTTTGCGATTTATCGTTAAGTAGGGAAAAATTGTACGGTGGTTTGAACACCGTGATACTGTGAAAATGATCACCGACGATTGCCAATTCTTTGACGATATACTTGTTATCGTTATCGTGAAACGCGTGAAATTCAACTACCGCCACTTGCATGTTTTTTTTTAAACAAGCTTACTTCGTCGTACAGTCTGTCCGCTTCGGGGAGAGTGCTAGATACGAGCTCGTCGCTGGCCAAGACCTCAATGATGTACGAGCGTAAATCTTTCTCGATATAAAACAATTCGGCGACACGTCTGGACACGAGCGGCATACTCTCCTCCAGTAGCCTCCATTCGTCAGCGTTCAAGGTCATACAATGTTGCCCGTCGTACAATTGAACGTAACGTTTGCCGAAAATATTACGCAATATTATATCACCGATACTCAAGTTGAATTTTAACGTACTCTTACTGTTGAGTGCTGCCGATATAGCTTTAAGGTGAATAGAAATTTCGTCAAACTGTCCGTGCGTAAAGTAAACAAATTTTTTACCGCTCTGTACCAAAAGCCCTAGAGTAAAACCCGTATGTTGAAATAAACCGGTTGCTATGAATTTAGTGCACTCGCTGTTTAAGAAATTAACAGATTTAAGAAAAATTCCCAAAGGGAGGTTAGGTGGTACCTGACGCTTGGTAGGAGCTCTCTCCACGTCCATCCTGCTCGGATCCATGGTCTCGACTGACGGAGGAAGTTAAAACTGACTACTTTGATAGTAGAAACAACCGTCTTCAAGTTCCGGTTCGATTTGAACCAATGGGAACTCGTGTAGACGAGGATCATCGAAATCGAATTGATAGTATTTTTCATCGCTTATATCCTCCTCTCTACAAGTGACACAGTAATGGCTACGATAAACCACCCCCACCCCACCCACTAAAACGTAAACCGAATCTGTAGAACAGCCGATGTTACCCGAAGATAGCCGACTCTTTAAAGCTGCATAGACGTGTTCCGATACTTGTGACCATTCGACATGAAATTTATCGTTTTCGTAGAGGTAGTCTGTGAATGCCAAGGTCAACTCATCTTCTATTTCATTAGGCTCGAATGAATATAGCGTGTCAATCAAGTCCTCTAAATCGGATAATCTATCCCTAGGCACGAGCCTGAGGAAAGCGTGAACGACTCCTGGGTATGTGGTGCACATGATGTCCCGTCAGCGAATGATTGGACCGTCGAGTGGTATCGTGTTATAAGAGAGAGACTGTGCGCATGCGCATCTATTCCATAACCTTTTTCACTGTGCTTGTAAGGAGATTGTACACGATATGCGAGTCGTGTAAAATGAGACAATAGGCTGTTGTATTGGCTGATATATTAGCAGAAGTTTCTATTTCTAGTCTGACATCCACGGGACCTGATTTAATAGAATCGTTCTGTTTGGAACAATCGATTACAAAGAGAGGACAATTTGTAAAAGATTGTAAATCTAGACTGGGCAAGGACTCGTGCGTATAGTACGATTCTTGGAATCTATGGTACATTTCGTACATTGTGGAAATATCGCCGTTAATATTATCGTAAGGAAAATACTGTGAATTTAGATAGAGTTTTAAATTTGAAAGGCTGCACATGTCAAACACGGAGGCATCCTTTTTGATCTTATTTTTTCTATCTGTTTGAAAGGCTAGAATAACATAGCGTGGTTTTTCCAGCTGATTAGCGGTTTTAATTGTCCACGAAATCTGATTGGTTTGCGGCACTAATGGATACTCGTGTAACTCCCAACTACGAAACGGAACATGGACAGGTTCGTCTCTTTCGATCATTTTCAAAAGATTCAATCGGAGTGAATCTGAAACCGTCACATAAGGCACTCTCCAGTGTATACTAGTTATCTTTAGATTAACGGATGCAGCATCATCACTGTATACAGCGTTCAAATCGGAGGCCGAACGTAAGAGCACTAGTTCCTGTTTTACGTTCATTACAATCCGTTGGTAGTCTTCGAAAAAGCCCATCAACAGCTTCAATGGTACAGAGAGGGAAAAGTTTGAAACGGTAGCCATCCCACCGGCTCCCAACCATCCTGCGTTGCTGAATTTATTCTTCTCACTCTCTCGCAACGACAACAGATTTTTCAGTGTACTGGAAATTCCGACATTTCTCGTACGGTCCACTTCGCTACCGGCAAATTCGTATCTAATATCGTCAAATAGAAAGGCTACGGCATTGTTGACCAATTTCACCGTTGCAGCAGTGCCGTCCGCTTTTGTGCCGCTCACTGTTCCTTTTATATGCAATATACTACCAAACGGTGCTGTGATCACGTCCTGTTGATTTATGGGAATACGAATTTCATCGTTATTACCGTACGTTGACGACGCATAAGGTCTGTGCGAATGATATTCAAGACCACTGATGACGTCATTGTATTCTGCTGCACTATCTATTGCCAGTAGATCCATTTTTCACTTTAAATCCCAAAGCTGAGAGAAAACGAATATTTCTAGCTGTTAACTCTGTCGAGTTTGAACGTACACTGATACTGTTCTTATAACGTTGTCCATTAAATACGAGACCCATTTCTACGTAAATGCAATCGGACAGAAACCGATTCTTCTCGGAAATTTATAGGTACTCCGTTCTGATCTCTAAGGCTTACGGTGATGTTATGAATGGTTTTCACGTTGACGGGTAAATATATTACAGTCGTCGGTATTTCGACAATCTTGTACCCCGGAGCCACTTGTGGGTAAAACTCGTGTATATTGTGTGACTCTTTTCCATTTTGAAATGACCCAGTTACAATATTACACTCAACTCTAATAACATTCACTCTTATAATATCGACGGGGAGCTCAGATTCGTGTTTTCGGTTGGCTGATAAATCCCCATTATTGAAACCGAGTAATTTTCCGATAGATCCGTCTTTAAAATGTATAGTCTTTGAACACTTAAGTTCCGCTTTAAGTGTGTTATTGTTCGGCTTGAGCGAAAATGCAATCTCCGGCGACAGATGTGATTTGATATATTTTTCAATATCCTCAATTTCGTACGAACCTGTCGGTATATTAACGGTCACTTCATAATTATCGTTTTGATCTTCACCGAGATACAATTTATTGTTAATTCCTTCTTCGATATTGGGAATGGAATTGTACACAGCAAGATCAATGAGACCGATTTCCCACTCTCCATAGGATAGATCAATCGGTGGAAAGAAATCACACCAAAGTGTAGAACTATTTCCGTTTAAAACAATACTCATGATAATAGAAACTTTAAGCACAAATGTCCACATACGACTGAAGTGTAACTTTGATGTCGCTTGTAATTATAGTGAATATTAGCGTTGGAACCAAAATATCTAGTCAGTTCGAGTGGAGGTCTAAGATTTCCAAAACTGTCATAATACTCTACATTTTCACCGCGCTTTTTATAACACACCCAATGTGTACCTTCACCCGTGCTACTATCGAGGTTGACAATGGCGGATTCGTTTTTCAACGGTCCCATCGGGGGAAGATTGTCTCTCATAAAAACACCTCTGAAATACGGTATCCTCACGGCATATTTTTCTAAATCTATATTTGTTAACGGTCTGTTTGGTAATGAATCAATCAAACTTTTTTTTTATTGATCTTCTTCTTCTTGGTTTTGCTACTGCCTTTTAGTCCCCTGCCTTTTGGATACGGTTTGAGATACAAGCCAGTGCCTTTTGCATATGGTTTGAGATACAGACCGCTGCCTTTTTGATACGGATTGAGATACAATGCCCCACCCAACAAGAGACGTTTCGACTTTTTCCCTCCACCTCCCAATTTGGATTTCGCTTTCATGGCTGTTGTTACAGCCCACGCTGCTGCCCGTTCACCCATAGACGCGTTACCCGATTTGACTCGACTCCAAGCCCGTTCAGCTAAAATTTTGTCCGCTTCTCTACGATGCCCCGAATCACTGTATTTGCTGTACGCTATATCGTGCTCTTTACACGCTTCGTCCAGCGGATTTACTCCTTTATCACCTCGGGCTAACCTCTCGGCTAGTTTTGTACCCGGACCGCAATAGTTGTAAGAGGGTAAATGGAGTTCTACAGGCAATAGATCTATAGCCTTGTTTAAAACTTTATCACCAACGCTTAAAATTCCAGAAACGAGACCACGCCCCTTTTTGACTCTTTTTGATGTTGTTCGTCCCTTTGCCATTTCTATACTGAATCAATACTCAAGGTTGCAACGTATTTATGGTGTCGTCGCTCCACACCATACGCCAATGACTAAATGTATCTTTAGGAGTATCGACTTTACTATACTGCTTTTTAATCATATGTGCGAGATCAATCAATTCCTTTCGCCATTTGTTGTCTAATGTGTTCACTCTCTTACTGCATGCTTTTAATGATTCAGCTACAGTTGTTTTAATAGCCTGTACTAATTGGGCTCGTGTGATGGCATCACTATCCGTAACACCGTCGGCAATATTACAAATACGTTTTGAAGAGGCATCAAAGCAGTCTTTTGTTTTATCTCTGAGTAGAGCACGATCTATAATCAACGTCATCAATTCTTCAAGCTGTTGAAAGTTGATTGCATCCAAGCTGCTAGTACCATCCTTCACGTTGGACAGTTTTTTACCGCCACAGTTCCAACCGTTACTGTTCAACGGTATTACTTTGCTGTCCACATAGTATTTGTTGGCTGCGTCTTCCGCGTGTATTGGGGTTTTTACATTGCATATATAGCTATTTTGAGCGTCAAATTTATTGTGCGAATTTTTTCCAATAAAGTACATTCTAGCATATTTCACGTTTAAGCCATCGCCTTCCTCTAGAGGAGTACCAATATCCTGTAGACGATAACTTTTAAAGTCATAGCCACTATTTAGTTTAACTGGTATCAACGATTCGAGATATCCTTTTGTCACGGCATCATCATTGTCTTTCGGTTTAGCTAAACCGCCTATAGGTCTCCAGCTTGCGTCATATCGTTTCCTCTTGTCATCAAACATTAAACACTTTGTTTCTAATTGGTTAAGGGTGACCGCATCGGTTTCAGAGCGTGCTGTAGCTACATTATGTAACAATTTACCTCCTATATCATAGTCTCCCTCTGGTGTAAGGTTAAACCCTACACCTTTAGGACCTATTTTTCCGTTGGAGCCGCCACTCTTATAACGTCCAAACTTGTCGACACTCATCGTATTAATGTTCTAATTTTTGCAATTCCAGCGCCTTTTATAATTCCAGCTTCTTTTAGTTCTTCTATAATAGAAGCTATCTCATTTGCATGTCCCGTGTGTCCTGCATCGTGAGATGCCAACAAATGTCTCAGTCTGTCACACAACTCATTCGGATCGTCCCAGTATGAATATCCTCTACCGCTAACTTTTTTAGGAGGGAATAACTGCTCTATAATGTTTCTATATTTCATAGATTTGTTACGATTAACTTGTCCGTTCGGATCGTATAATCTTTTGTGTGCACTGGATCTCACACAGATATCCCTATACGCTCGTAAATCGGCCTCGGTATATATATCATCATCGGGTATACGCTTAAACACCAACTCGTACAGTCCTGGCGTCCCTTTATAGTGAACTCCGTCAATTATAATCTCACCATCGTCCGACAACTGAAGAGTCTTGTTACCGATCATCATAGAGTCGGCTCCGATTTTCGGTCCGTAACTGTGATCTATATTCTGACTACCGGCGGTATCTTTAATCATTTTGAGCATATATTTTCGTGCCAGCGGATGTGCGAAAGTACTGTTTACCCATTTTTCAGATTCACTTTGCCCTACAGGTGTGGACAATAGTTCCCTTACACTGGGCTGCGGTCGGTCCGGAGTCTCTGCAATTATTTCGGTATCCACAAAATCAACACTGGGAGTAGTCGGTACTTCCCCCCACTCTTCATTTTTCTCTTCCTCACTCTCACTGCTCCACTCATTCGCTATTTCCGTCTTTTCATCCAACTCTTCTTCTTCTTCGGGTTTAATTTCTTGTTTCGGCAAAAACACTCCACTCTTCTGCAACTCTTTAATTATTGGTGTGTATTTCTTAGTATACATTCGTTCCTCTTCGACCTCTCCGTACCTCAACTGTCTGTACTTTTTCTTTATAGCCTTGCGCAATCTGGCTATCTCCAGCGTTAGATGCTCTCTCTTCCCGGACATCTTGTAGAATGACGTTTGTTGCAAGTATCAAGCCTTTTGTACCTTAAAAATCTGTTACAATTCGATCAAAACCAATTCTAAATCTTCCATTCTCCGGTTCACTGTCCTTATCTATTACAATGAATCCATGTTTATCTTTCCACGCGGATGCACAAATGTTTTTAAATGTACTAAACACCATGTCAGTGTTTACGTGATCATTGTAAATGTGTCGTAAATTGAGATCGTCCTGCTTGAAAAGGACCAAGAGATTGGCATTGTCTCGAATCAATTGTTTGGGAATCCTGCTGTACGTCTGTCCTAAGTAGAAGGAATCTATATTATTGTGACGTCCCATGGTGAAATAGTTACGTATATTGTCGTGTTTCTCGCAAGCTATGTCGTCAAAAATTATTATCGAATTTGGCTCCGCTTCACTAGGATGGATGACATTTTCATTGTCAGTGAATGTGTAATAACCAATTTCTTTGGTATTTCCCAGTATAGTTTGCAAAAACTTGTACTTTGGCTGCTGGAGTGATTTAGAAAATACATAGACGTTGGCAAATTTCAGGCCATTTGGATTAAGAGTAAATTAAATAGCACATTAGTCTTGCCACTGTTTGATGGGCCGCACACTATAGATCGAACTGTGTTTGGTAATAAAGAACTGTGACGGTGCATTGTTGACCCGTCTCCTGCAACAACGTCAAAGTTTCTTACACGTAGTTTATCCACTGTGTTTTTTAAACGCATTACGCAACGTTTGTCTAAATACTGTGGAAAACTAACAGTGTTATCCTATTAAATACCTAAACAACAAGCTTGGTTTTATCAATCCAACTATCGTGTTCCTTGTCAAACCCTAACCACCGCACCAGTACTTTGTTACCCTTTTTGCGTAATACTTTTTCAACAAGATATACGTTGCCGATCTTTGACTCGCTTAATTCTTCGGCATAGAACCCTCCTTTCAGAATGTCACCTTTCGAGTCTTGTAGAATGTACGTTACAGGATTGGTCGGTACAACAGCGTACACGGTAAACACTTCGTTTGTCCAGTTGGGTAGATATCCTTTAGCAAAAGTCTTTTTAAATTTCGATATTCTAACTTTGTCGTCCACTTTAAATCGCGCCAGTGCTTTTGTACTCTTGCGTGCTATTTTGTCCAGTAACATTTTCTCATGCTTTTTCAACACTTGAGCGGGTTTCATGCCAATAGTGCTGTGCACAGTGTTATTGTATGTCTTTACTACGTTTTTCAGCAGCTCCAACCACTCGTAACTACCGCGTGCCGTAAATTCACGCCACATTATATTTTTCAAAGTACGATTCAGACGCTCCACCATAGACGCTTTCTTGTCTGAAAAAGTGGCGTAGTGATTTATATTGTATTTTTTCATTAATCTTTTCACATGCGTATTGAAAAACTCCTTCCCCTGATCGGTCTGAAAGTTATTCATAGGATGTTTTTTCAGTATCGGTTCTAGCGCTATAGATACGTCTAGAGCAGACTTTGTCTTTAGTGGTAACGCAATCGCAAATTTTGTTAGACAATTTATCATTGTCAGTATATATTTGTAGCCTTGGTTTTCCTTAGCATATGGAATCATTTCCACAAGATCGGCTTGATAAAGGTCATTAACTCCTTTCAGCGTCACACCTCGGGTTTTGAAATTTCTTCGCGCGGGCTTGTGAAGTTCCGCCGCAATGGCTCGTCTTACATCCATTATGTAAATGAATGTGTTTACAGTTTCGTGGCACTATTTATTACCTGGAGATACTCTTGTGCACGTAACCTCGAAATTATCGCTGCTTGTTCCCGCCTCACCGTTGCTTTGGATTAATCCGCCAAATATTGTCCATAAAAGACCCGCAGAGATGTCGGAAGCTTTACGAAAAGCAACGTATCCAGGTGTCTTTGTTTTAAAATTGAGACTAGTAAACGTAAAGCCCAACAAATCACCATCAGCTGATCCATTTTTCATTTTGTCTACCAAACATTCAAAGCCTCTTTTTATCCAATCAATTTCCGTCACATTCTCGGGTGGTGGATGAAATTTAAACTGAATTTTAGTCCTTACAGTACGAAATTTTTTCGTCTCCCTACTTTGCGAGGAAACAATGTAAATTGGCTCCATAGCTCTTTTCAAGTAGTCGTGTGAGTCACCTTGTTTTAACTCTGGTCGTGCTACACTGCCAGTAACCCGACTGTGGACACTACTTTTGTTTAGTCAAGGGAATTGGCCCCGGTTATTCCATCACGTGACCAATGCTGTCACTTCAACGCACACGCGCTCTGGTGGGAGGTGGGGGGTTTGGGTTGACAAATCGGTTGCTAAAAGTATATTTCGGTTGGAAAATCGGTTGGTAAAAGTATATTTCGGTTGGAAAGTCGGTTGGTAAAAATATATTTCGGTTGGTAAATCGGTTGGTAAAAGTATATTTTGGTTGGTTAAACGGTTGTTAAAAGTATATTTCGGTTGGTAAAAGTATATTTCGGTTGGTAAATCGGTTGGTAAAAATATATTTCGGTTGTTAAATAGTGACAAGACTAACACCCGTGTGGGCTGTGGTAAGCATAGGTTTAGGCAAAAGTAGGAACTTTAATAAGTCTAGGTTAACATTCTTTTAGGTTTAACACGATACATAAACACATGTGCTGCACCCTGGTAGACAGTGGGTCAAACGTTGGGTCGGAACCCCCGGCCCTTACCTTACACACACAACCTCGAGGTACGAGCTATACCCGTACCGTAAGGCGTACGCGAGTTTTTCGCGCGCGCGCGAAAAACTCGGTACGCCTTACGGTACGGATTTGTGTTTGTGTCCTTGTAATAGCTGTGTCTGCCTTCCGAACCAATCCGGCTTGACCAGTCAGAACCTGTCTAAACACACCTGTGACCTTGGAATGGTAGCCGAAACAGCCGAAAGCGACCCCCCCCCCCTTTCTTACCTACGACTGGTAGCATTACGTCACAGTCGGGGCAGGGGGAGGGGGTATGGGTGTACTCAACAACATGGTGACTTATATAATACATTAAATATACAATTTGTAATACTGTGCATGATAGCTCAGTCGGTAGCGTTTCTGCCTTCAAATCTTAACTTCACAGGTTCGAATCCCACTAGGGAAGAAAAAATTTACGTCACTGATGGATGGTGGGGAGGGGGAAACAGCAAATTACGTGTGCAATGCATTACGTCACAGGCGGGGGCAAGGGGTATGGGGGACAAAATGGCGTCTGTGGTGGGCAAGGATTGGGTAAAACAACAAAATGGCGTGCGGGGGAGGGGCAACGGGGAGGGGGCAATGGGGTGGGGGCAACAAAATGGCGTCTCCAGGAGGATGGTGAGCAAGGATTGGTTAAAACAACAAAATGGCGTGCGGGGGAGGGGCGGGGCAACGGGGAGGGGGCAATGGGGAGGGGGCAACAAAATGGCGTCTCCAGGGGGAGGGGCAATGACGTCTACCAGGTGGGGGCAACAAAATGGCGGGCAAGGGGGAGGGGCCAAGGGGGAGGGGGCAGGGGGGAGGGGGAGGGTGGTGGGGCAAGGGGGAGGGGCAAAGGGGGAGGGGCAAAGGGGGAGGGGCAAAGGGGAGGGGCAAAGGGGGAGGGGCAAAGGGGGAGGGGCAAATGGGGAGGGGCAAAGGGGGAGGGGCAAAGGGGGAGGGGCAAAGGGGAGGGGCAAAGGGGGAGGGGCAAAGGGGGAGGGGCAAATGGGGAGGGGCAAAGGGGGAGGGGCAAAGGGGCAAAGGGGGTTCCCCCACCATTTTTGTGCCCAACCGACGCAGACTCTACTCAAGCTTCAACTAAAGAGCGGGTCGCAGGTTGAGGGTGGCGAACGTCCCATCAGATATGATGGGCATCTGCGAATAAGGCTTGGCGGAATAATAAGTCCCAGAGCGACGCGGCAGCAACTCATTAGACTTGTGGCATGTCCAACTCATTAAAATTCCTCACAACACAACGACAATGCTGTGACATGGCGAGTAAGTGTCATCATTAAAAATGCACAGCCCATTGCTCTTTTATATGGTCAGTATATAGTTTTCCAAAGACTAGGACCAGGAAACTCTGATATAAAACCATGGGTAGACTGGACTCTATAAGCTGTAATAAAAGCTACGTGTCTGGGAGTATGGTAGTATG
>OY740768.1:92044746-92169246 GCA_963513935.1 Aphrophora alni
TTTTTAAGTTAAGCCGATCCAATGTTTGGAAAGTTAAAGGCTGGATTACAGGAAAGGGCCATTTTCGAAAACATATGCACAGTATGGGTATCTTTACCGCAGTATCTCTGTGCCGGAGATTTAAAATGCATGACGAAAATACAGACCATCTGCACATAAACTGCAGCAGTCTTGTGCAGGAGAGTATAGGTATCTTTGGACATGTGGAGAATACAACTTAACAATATCCGAATACAACCTATTAGGAAAGATCCTCAAGTTCGCTGTGCTTGTGGACTCCAAGGATGATGCCTTGAAGGCACACATCATCTTCTGGGAGCGCAATAAGCCTTAACGTCTCAAGTGCCAAGGGTATCAAGGACCAACCGATGTGATGTCAAATGAATTACCCTAGAATGTTCGTTAGAGTAGTTATTTGTGCTATGCAGATGTTACCAGGTTCAACGGTAAGGATGAAATAGGGGAAAATTTTATGTATAAACTCTTGAGTTGGATGGTTCCGTCCATTTAAGTAATACACTGTATGTAATCTTAGAGTCACAGGTCTTAGTATAAAGTACAAATGACAAAATCAGGTCAGATTAAGTGAGATAAGTGAATTGAATATTTGTTCTGAGAGTTGAAAGATTTCATTGTATTATTGTGTTTGGAATTTGGCTTGTGTATTGGCTTGGGCAATCAAAACTTTATTGCGAAAGAAAAATGAGTATTTTATATTGATTCCACCCTACGCTGTATGAAAATACAAACGAGTTGACAAGAACTTGTGCAGTTGCTTACGACAAGAGGCCACCAATGATGCCGTTTATATCCGGAATATAAACTTATAATGCTGAAGAGTACTTATAGCATCGGTCGAAGAATATCAACGTAGGTGAAATGTAAGGAGAGATTGAAAACTTGCTATAATGAGATATCCTGATGAGATGATCTGATGAGTTCAGATGTGTACTCATCAATGTCATTAGTATGATATTTAGTGATTTGACACGTCCTTATTATCAGAACAGACGTTTCATATTCCGTAAGAAATATACAAACTTACGAAAGGTGTGGGAAGATTTAAACGTTAAATCACATTTTTAAGGTAGGTTCCACTTACGGTCGCATTTGGTAAAAAATGTTGGAGATGTAGAACCGATAATGTGAGGATCTTTAAATCATGGACATTCGGTACCTGATGAGGTAATTTACAAGTACGTGCTTCATAAAAAGGGGGCAGATAGAGACTTATACTTTGTAACCTAGTAATTTTTACCTACTATAAATACATATGATTGAGAAATAGTACTCAATATCATATTACATTATGAAACATTAGTTTTCATGTGAATTTAAGCAATTGTTGAGACAATCAAGAGTTGTAGTCGTTGTTGATCTCTAACCTTAAGTGGTGTAACTTTTCTTCACACGAGATGTGCCATGTACAATTAAACTAGCATCTATCTTTAAAGGTAAATCTGAAAAATTGACTATTCTGTAGGTTGTAGGTAAGTATCACCTACAAGAGTAGGAAGTTGTAAATATTATTCAAGTGTATAGCTTATAGTTTAAACGTAATTATACTGATGAGGGATTTGTGTATCGCGGAGAAAGTAATTGGGAAGTAAACAATAATGGTGGGTCTAATTTACTTTACAAGATTATCTCAAAAACTGGTGCAACGAAAAACTGAAAATTTGCAGGACATGTACCCAATGTTTAACTCTTAATGTGCCACAAAACTAGTGGTCTTAGAAAGAACAAGCCTGGACACACTTGCTACTAGCGATAGTCGATATAATACTTCTTCCAATCGTCTTTTAACTTAATTGTATGGCAGGTATTTTAGTCCCTTCTCAATGACTAGTCTACTATCGAGATCATAATATTCTAAATCAATATCATAAGGTTTTGCATTATCTTGTAAAAGCGATTTATTACACAGTCTCACCTGTTCTGCAACGCGAGAAATATAAAACTTTTGACGTAGTATTTGGCAACAAAATAACTTATTTTGATTAACAGCTAAATTAAATTATAAACCAAAGGAGGATTTTACATCAAATGTTAGTTAAGCACAACTTAGAGTTGAATGTTGTGTTTTTGATTTCCTAGAAAAAAGAAGAAGAAGAAGAAAAAAAAACATATTCTGTGAGCCAAACGACTAAAATTTATTTGCAACTTATTTAATTATTATTACAAATAAATATAGTTTTATTATTTTCATTTTTAAATTAGTTTTATAGCACGTATCATTATTTGGAAATCATATAAATATATTAGGTTCATTCTAAATAATTTAAACAATTTAGTGTATATTCCTTCGAAATTAATACCAAATTCGTGACAATATCTCTCTGTATATATTTATTTTGTAGAGTTTTTATGTCATTAAATATTTTATGTTACAACTAAATTCGGTTCCTTTTTACATTTTGGATTTGATAAACCTAAACAAAAATAATATAAATGAAAGTTTTTGTATCTTTTGCATAATTCTTAAGGAAATATTTTGGTTTTTGATATAATAACTCAAAACATTCAGTTTTAAACTATTTTTCTATCTCCCTCTAAGTAATGACATATACAAAGTAAGGTTTGATATACAGTCCGTATTCTAAGATATTGTTGTTTTAAATAGGCTGGTAAATAACTTTAATCTGTGGGATTTACCACGTGACCGTTCTAAGAAAAATAATTGAAATTATTTGAATACATTTAAAGTCGCTCCAAAGAACAAGTTGATATCTCAGTGTTAAAGTAGTTCACTCGTGATGTATAAACACAAGTAAACTACATAGTTAACTTAGTATGTGTCTGGTTAACTTAGAAAAACAATATATACTGAGTGAGAGGTATTTGAAAGTAAAATATTAACAATATCCTCTCAATTTATCTTCATAGAAGATAAATATTTTCCCGATGTTCAATTTGTCAAACCAACCCTTGATACTTATTGCCCACTCCAACGTTGGCCTCACAAGATCGATCATCCGACACGTGACAATTACTTACATTCTATGTAATTTGTCTTATGCAACTTACATACCTTTCTAGTTTATATAATGAAAATATTACAGACATTATACACTGATGTATAAACACTAGTATATATATACTCACATTCTATGTAATTTATCTTTGTAACTCACATATATTTCTAGTTTATATGACGAAAATATTACAGGGATTATACACTGATGTATAAACACTATTATATATACTCACATTCTATGTAATTTATCTTTGTAACTCACATAGATTTATAGATTATATATTGAAAATATTACAGACATTATACACTGATGTATAAACACTAGTATATATACTCACATTCTATGTAATTTGTCTATTGTAACTCACATAGCTTTCTAGTATATATAATGAAAATATTACAGACATTATACACTGATGTATAAACACTAGTATATATATACTCACATTCTATGTAATTTATCTTTGTAACTCACATATATTTCTAGTTTATATGACGAAAATATTACAGGGATTATACACTGATGTATAAACACTATTATATATACTCACATTCTATGTAATTTGTCTATTGTAACTCACATAGATTTATAGATTATATATTGAAAATATTACAGACATTATACACTGATGTATAAACACTAGTATATATATACTCACATTCTATGTAATTTGTCTATTGTAACTCACATAGCTTTCTAGTATATATAATGAAAATATTACAGACATTATACACTGATGTATAAACACTAGTATATATATACTCACATTCTATGTAATTTGTCTATTGTAACTCACATAGATTTATAGATTATATATTGAAAATATTACAGACATTATACACTGATGTATAAACACTAGTATATATATACTCACATTCTATGTAATTTGTCTTTTGTAACTCACATAGCTTTCTAGTATATATAATGAAAATATTACAGACATTATACACTGATGTATAAACACTAGTATATATATACTCACATTCTATGTAATTTGTCTATTGTAACTCACATAGCTTTCTAGTATATATAATGAAAATATTACAGACATTATACACTGATGTATAAACACTACTAGTATATATACTCAAATTCTATGTAATTTGTCTTTGTAACTCACATATATTTCTAGTATATATAATGAAAATATTACAGACATTATACACTGATGTATAAACACTACTAGTATATATACTCAAATTCTATGTAATTTGTCTTTTGTAACTCACATAGCTTTCTAGTATATATAATGAAAATATTACAGACATTATACACTGATGTATAAACACTAGTATATATACTCACATTCTATGTAATTTATCTTTGTAACTCACATATATTTCTAGTTTATATGACGAAAATATTACAGGGATTATACACTGATGTATAAACACTATTATATATACTCACATTCTATGTAATTTATCTTTGTAACTCACATAGATTTCTAGTTTATATGACGAAAATATTACAGGGATTATACACTGATGTATAAACACTATTATATATACTCACATTCTATGTAATTTATCTTTGTAACTCACATAGATTTATAGATTATATATTGAAAATATTACAGACATTATACACTGATGTATAAACACTAGTATATATACTCACATTCTATGTAATTTGTCTTTTGTAACTCACATAGCTTTCTAGTATATATAATGAAAATATTACAGACATTATACACTGATGTATAAACACTAGTATATATATACTCACATTCTATGTAATTTGTCTATTGTAACTCACATAGCTTTCTAGTATATATAATGAAAATATTACAGACATTATACACTGATGTATAAACACTAGTATATATATACTCACATTCTATGTAATTTGTCTATTGTAACTCACATAGCTTTCTAGTATATATAATGAAAATATTACAGACATTATACACTGATGTATAAACACTAGTATATATATACTCACATTCTATGTAATTTGTCTATTGTAACTCACATAGCTTTCTAGTATATATAATGAAAATATTACAGACATTATACACTGATGTATAAACACTAGTATATATATACTCACATTCTATGTAATTTGTCTATTGTAACTCACATAGCTTTCTAGTATATATAATGAAAATATTACAGACATTATACACTGATGTATAAACACTAGTATATATATACTCACATTCTATGTAATTTATCTTTGTAACTCACATAGATTTATAGATTATATATTGAAAATATTACAGACATTATACACTGATGTATAAACACTAGTATATATACTCACATTCTATGTAATTTGTCTTTTGTAACTCACATAGCTTTCTAGTATATATAATGAAAATATTACAGACATTATACACTGATGTATAAACACTAGTATATATATACTCACATTCTATGTAATTTATCTTTGTAACTCACATATATTTCTAGTTTATATGACGAAAATATTACAGACATTATACACTGATGTATAAACACTAGTATATATACTCACATTCTATGTAATTTGTCTTTTGTAACTCACATAGCTTTCTAGTATATATAATGAAAATATTACAGACATTATACACTGATGTATAAACACTAGTATATATACTCACATTCTATGTAATTTGTCTTTTGTAACTCACATAGCTTTCTAGTATATATAATGAAAATATTACAGACATTATACACTGATGTATAAACACTAATATATATATATATATATATATATATATATATATATATATATATATATATATATATATATATATATTCACATTCTATGTAATTTGTCTATTGTAACTCACATAGCTTTCTAGATTATATAATGAAAATATTACAGACATTATACACTGATGTATAAACACTAGTATATGTACTCACATTCTATGTAATTTATCTTTGTAACTCACATATATTTCTAGTTTATATGACGAAAATATTACAGACATTATACACTGATGTATAAACACTAGTATATATACTCACATTCTATGTAATTTGTCTTTTGTAACTCACATAGCTTTCTAGTATATATAATGAAAATATTACAGACATTATACACTGATGTATAAACACTAGTATATATACTCACATTCTATGTAATTTGTCTTTTGTAACTCACATAGCTTTCTAGTATATATAATGAAAATATTACAGACATTATACACTGATGTATAAACACTAATATATATATATATATATATATATATATATATATATATATATATAAATATATATATATATATATATATATATATTCACATTCTATGTAATTTGTCTATTGTAACTCACATAGCTTTCTAGATTATATAATGAAAATATTACAGACATTATACACTGATGTATAAACGCTAGTATATGTACTCACATTCTATGTAATTTGTCTATTGTAACTCACATAGCTTTCTAGATTATATATTGAAAATATTACAGACATTATACACTGATGTATAAACACTACTAGTATATATACTCAAATTCTATGTAATTTGTCTATTGTAACTCACATAGCTTTCTAGATTATATAATGAAAATATTACAGACATTATACACTGATGTATAAACACTAGTATATGTACTCACATTCTATGTAATTTGTCTATTGTAACTCACATAGCTTTCTAGATTATATAATGAAAATATTACAGACATTATACACTGATGTATAAACACTAGTATATGTACTCACATTCTATGTAATTTGTCTATTGTAACTCACATAGCTTTCTAGATTATATATTGAAAATATTACAGACATTATACACTGATGTATAAACACTACTAGTATATATACTCACATTCTATGTAATTTGTCTATTGTAACTCACATAGCTTTCTAGATTATATAATGAAAATATTACAGACATTATACACTGATGTATAAACACTAGTATATGTACTCACATTCTATGTAATTTGTCTATTGTAACTCACATAGCTTTCTAGTTTATATAATGAAAATATTACAGACATTATACACTGATGTATAAACACTAGTATATATATACTCACATTCTATGTAATTTGTCTATAGTAACTCACATAGCTTTCTAGATTATATAATGAAAATATTACAGACATTATACACTGATGTATAAACACTACTAGTATATATACTCACATTCTATGTAATTTGTCTATTGTAACTCACATAGCTTTCTAGATTATATAGTGAAAATATTACAGACATTATACACTGATGTATAAACACTAGTATATGTACTCACATTCTATGTAATTTGTCTATTGTAACTCACATAGCTTTCTAGATTATATAATGAAAATATTACAGACATTATACACTGATGTATAAACACTAGTATATGTACTCACATTCTATGTAATTTGTCTATTGTAACTCACATAGCTTTCTAGTATATATAATGAAAATATTACAGACATTATACACTGATGTATAAACACTAGTATATGTACTCACATTCTATGTAATTTGTCTATTGTAACTCACATAGCTTTCTAGATTATATAATGAAAATATTACAGACATTATACACTGATGTATAAACACTAGTATATATACTCACATTCTATGTAATTTGTCTATTGTAACTCACATAGCTTTCTAGATTATATAATGAAAATATTACAGACATTATACACTGATGTATAAACACTACTAGTATATATACTCAAATTCTATGTAATTTGTCTATTGTAACTCACATAGCTTTCTAGTATATATAATGAAAATATTACAGACATTATACACTGATGTATAAACACTACTAGTATATATACTCACATTCTATGTAATTTGTCTATTGTAACTCACATAGCTTTCTAGATTATATATTGAAAATATTACAGACATTATACACTGATGTATAAACACTACTAGTATATGTACTCAAATTCTATGTAATTTGTCTATTGTAACTCACATAGCTTTCTAGTATATATAATGAAAATATTACAGACATTATACACTGATGTATAAACACTACTAGTATATATACTCACATTCTATGTAATTTGTCTATTGTAACTCACATAGCTTTCTAGATTATATAGTGAAAATATTACAGACATTATACACTGATGTATAAACACTAGTATATGTACTCACATTCTATGTAATTTGTCTATTGTAACTCACATAGCTTTCTAGTATATATAATGAAAATATTACAGACATTATACACTGATGTATAAACACTAGTATATGTACTCACATTCTATGTAATTTGTCTATTGTAACTCACATAGCTTTCTAGTATATATAATGAAAATATTACAGACATTATACACTGATGTATAAACACTAGTATATGTACTCACATTCTATGTAATTTGTCTATTGTAACTCACATAGCTTTCTAGTATATATAATGAAAATATTACAGACATTATACACTGATGTATAAACACTAGTATATGTACTCACATTCTATGTAATTTGTCTATTGTAACTCACATAGCTTTCTAGATTATATAATGAAAATATTACAGACATTATACACTGATGTATAAACACTACTAGTATATATACTCAAATTCTATGTAATTTGTCTATTGTAACTCACATAGCTTTCTAGTATATATAATGAAAATATTACAGACATTATACACTGATGTATAAACACTACTAGTATATATACTCAAATTCTATGTAATTTGTCTATTGTAACTCACATAGCTTTCTAGTATATATAATGAAAATATTACAGACATTATACACTGATGTATAAACACTAGTATATGTACTCACATTCTATGTAATTTGTCTATTGTAACTCACATAGCTTTCTAGATTATATAATGAAAATATTACAGACATTATACACTGATGTATAAACACTACTAGTATATATACTCAAATTCTATGTAATTTGTCCTATGAAACTTACATAGCTTTCTAGTTTATATAATGAAAATATTACAGACTTTATTCACTGATGTATAAACACTAGTATACATCATAGAGGTCAGTACAACTTTATTAAAAGGACACTATTTAAAAAAAATTTATTGTCTCTGAATCCCGCTTTATCCTAATAATATTTATCGTTATTGAATATTCATGAGAAGTAACATCAATGACTTCTTAAGCGCATGTTCGTTACGATACAGGAATTAATTTTATAGAGGACGAACAACACCAAAATATATAGGCCCCTAAACTGTGTATTCTGAAGCTAAACACTTTAACGATATCTTTAAAGTAAGTGATTTATTTGGTAATATAATTTATTGCGAATAAAGTTGAACATTATAATGTAAGTTGCCATTATTATATTTAACTTAGCAGGGGAAGCAAAACGTTATTTCATAAACACTATAGTATAGAGTTTACTTTCAAGTCGGTTTGTTCACATGTTTTTTTTATTAGTATTGAATTCAATTATAAATTAATGTATATGTATTTTTATTATAAAGGACGATTAATAATATTTAGTAATAAAACAAATCGAAAAATAAATTAATGTACAAAATTTTATAAAGCTTTTACTATGTGGGCTAAATTAACTAGAAAAAATGTAAATAAATAATAAACCAACAAAAAGGGAAAACAGCGAAATTATATTGTTAAAAAAAGATATTGTCCCACATTTTATGTTATATTAGAATTTCGTACACTTGGAGGAAATCCCGCAATATTTTAACGTCAGTGAAAGTTGACTGCAAAAGTTAGGTGCAAGATAGTTACAAAAACAATTCTTATACCCAAATTCAGGATTTAGTCATCACAAATACTGAGTCTTGAGTAAATTTGATTTATTCAGGGTAGAGCATGTTATAATTCCGGATGTAATTCAAAATTATTCTATTTGCACAATAACAAAATTATTTCATTTAAATAGAAATGGAACTATTATCTAAAGGAAAACCTTTGCAAATCTTAGATGATGTAGAAAAAAGCGATCCTTTAAAAGCTTTGCTGTGTTTTCTTTGATTGTTAGCTTTGTTATAAACTTTAGTACTTCTGATGAACTCAATCCTTAGGCATTTTATATCGCCCAACTTTATACAAATAATTCTCAAGATATTCAAAGTAAACAGATTCTTAAAGGAAAGGAATTTTATTTTATTCAAGAAGATATAGTTGTATAAGAGGTTTTGATATATTTAGATGTGTTCCTCCCCGTCTGAAGCTATCCTACAATGAATTTACTAATATGTAACATATTTTTCGAAATTGTCAATGTGCACACTTATCCTACTAAATATAAAAAATTGCCGCAGATCAGAGCCACAAATATTTCTCAATTATTATTTTTAATAATGATAGTTCAATCACTGTTTTCATGCAAAAAAATGTTTAGGTGTATACAATAAGAATACTTTCTAATGTAAGGGTGGGAGGGTGGGAGGGTGGGAAGGAGAGAGAGAGAGAGAGAAAGAGAGAGAGAGAGAGAGAGAGAGAGAGAGAGAAGAGAGAGAGAGAGAGAGAGAGAGAGAGAGAGAAAGAGAGAGAGAACATCAAAATAACGTCGTAGCCTAAGGCCATGTTAGAAACTGAAAATATAGCCTGACAATTGTTTGTACTCATGCCTAGAACTAGGCCTGAGCTGTCAAATCTTAAAAGACAAAATAAGGATTCCTGGAACAACAAAAACTAATTTTAATTATACCAACAGGTTGAATATCCCTGTGAGAAAACTTATTCACCATACACTAACGATAAACTTATAAATTCCTGGGGACCAACAATGTTCATAAGGTGCAATACTAAATCTAAGAAAAAACTAAATATAAACGTGATTACATATAAACGTAACTACATAGGCCTATACTACACAAAAGACTGCAAAAAAACTTATTGTAAGGGATGAAGCTAAGAGAGAGTTGTTTTATCTGTTTATCGGGGCAAATAATATTTTCTTTTCCTCTTTCTATCAGCTATAATGTCCCTAACTCCCAACAAGGATAGCTAATAAGTCGTCCGATAACTATATCAATGTTTATTCAATGAGTTTAAAATTACATAAGTTGTTGAAATAATCTTTATTTTTAACTTGTCCCAATTACATTTTTAATCCGGACCATTAATGTTTAGTTATTTTCGAGTTATTCGTTAGGCCTAATTACGTGTTCTTTTTATGTTCACTAATAATTATATGGAGATGTTTTTCATCTCGCCATTGTATTGTCTGTCCCATTTACATTTAATACAGTTTTTAATAGCATAAGTACATATTTTATGTTCAGTTTTGACGAGATGTTACCAAAGAGCGAATATAATTACTGAAGGCTGTACCAATTTTACATTTCTTAGAACTATGCCTAACTTTTTCCAATAAACCCAGTTCATAAGGGATAGTTATATACAGCAGATGTCTATCATTGCCTTTAGTATCTTTCTTTTTCTCAGGTACAGTTTTAATACATAAGCATATTGTGAATTGACGTAATCCATTAGTAACCAAGTCATCCCTAATGCGATTGTGTTATCGATTTATCAAAATAATATTAGCTCTGTTAATTAAGGATAGAACTATTGCCTCATATATCTTTATCCGACAATCCTATTATGTGAACTCTTTTGGAAATAATACCATTTTTACTTCAGTTAACAAAGATTGAATTAAATATCGGTAACAAAGATTCGTCTACATTAAATAATACTTAATTTTGCCTTGTAATAAAAAGATGAGACTTTTGATTGAAGACAAAACTCTTACAAGATTGTGAAAACGGGTGTTTGCACCGATAAACCGTTAGGACAACATTCTCTTAGTTTAATACCTTACCATCAGTTGTTTGTCTTCCTTTGTGTAGAGTAGGCTAGTTTGTTATGATTTTATGTGATCATGTTTGTATTTAGTCGTAGGTTAAATATTAAAGTGTTGTATATAATCCATATAATACAGTGTTGCTGGCCCTACGTATATCAAAGTTGCATTTTAGTATAATACAGGTCCAGCGGCGCGCTTCATTACGCAAGTATACATTACAAAAAAAAGGATTTTTTGGTTCGTCGTTTTCGATTATTAGATTTGATTAATATAGTTTTCCAACAAAGCCCAGAACTCCTAAGATATGTTGGTTTTTCTCTGTTTTTATTTAAAAAATTTTGTATAGAATTTTATGTTCTAGTTTCACACCTGATAAAAAGAGTTAATTTATACTATCGATGTGTCGTGTATTATTTCCATACACAGATATTGACATTTGTCCAATTAAACCATATTAAGTAATAAATTCAGTTCATAAGTCACTTTATTAAAACAAATTAAAATTACTCTATTTTATTAAATTCTTGTCTTCTAGTTGGGATTAAGTTTATGTGATAAGTGAAAAACGTAACAAGATCATATTTGTGATATAACAAATACAATATATATTGAAAAAAATATTGAATATAGTTGGTTAGCCATCTCAATTTGTATCCTGTTCGTTGTAATGAATGAATTGACTAAATGTTTGTAAAATTGGTCGTAGCAAATGGTAATTTTTTAAATTTTTTTATTTTACGAATGAGATAGCTGAGTTATATGTTCCTAATTGTTTATTGTTTTTGAAATTAGTGATTATTCAGAACTCTTAGTTGAGGTTAAAAGATAACATCCTTCTTCTCGTGACCAACAAATTGACAAGTTTTAACTGTATACGAAAAATAGGTCACACAGTTTTCGAAATACTGCGATAGTTAAATTTTATATTTAACTTTCCTAAAAGAAAAATCTTAGTTAGTAAATAGGAAGATGAAATTACAAATGTGAATATTTTTATTAGGAGACAATTAACAAAAAAAAAAATATTACATTTTGTTTAAAAGCAAAAAAAAAAAGACCCAAATCTTCAAATATTTTTGGTAATGTAAAAATATTTTAAGATTCCTCCATAAGCTAATAATTATTAATTGCTGTTTTTCGAATTTATTATTTCGGTCGGTTTATTTTCAAAAAGCGAAAAAGATTTTTCAGAAGTTGTTAATAGGTCCTTATGGTTAGTAATATTTAGTGTAGTCTATGTATAAAAATTTCATAGCTCTTCAATTACCTAATTCTTGTTTAGTTTATTAAATTATTAGGTTTGTTTCGTGGCAGAAAGAAAATCGTTGACAATACAAATTAACTTGTTTGTAAATTGAACACAACATATTGTTTTTAATTTAACGTCTATTACACTTCTTTTGGCTGCAAAAAAAGCTCTAGAATATGTACCAATTTCTTAGAACACGGGTTCATGAAATATTGATATACAATTATTTCTTGATAACTAAAACAATTATATTATAAAAGTTTGTCGTGATAAGAAGAGTAACGGCTCATCGATATACATTAAATTTAGTAACTAACTGTGAATAACTCAAAGTAATTAAAATATTTATGAAATTATTGTTTCTTTAAAACGTAGTTAACTTTTGTTAAAAGCATAGCGAAATTTTACGTGATTACTACTTTGAGTAAAAATTAATACTAGTAAAAAAAAACTACTTATGATTATAAAGATTAATATTTAACTTTGAGAATTTATTCAACCATTCGAAATTAACCGACTTTACTTAACATATTATTGTTAGTTACCGAACGTTTAAATTAGTGATAATTTTGTAAGGCAAATACCAACTGTTAACTAAAATGTTAACTACCTATTTTTTCTTAACCCATCATTATAATAATGTGAATAAAATTTCAAACAAGTCCTTAATATTATTCTTATTATATTTTACTGCCATTTAAAAAAAATAAATATGCAGAGTGAAGATTTATTTATTGTAAAATGTTGAAAAATGCAGCCAACATATATTAGAAGTAAAATATTTTATGGATCTTTTGTCTACCTACTATATTGACTTATTTTCCAGTGGCTTGGTCTTACTAGATCTATCATCTGCCACGTGACAAAAATTTATTATACTACTGTGTAATTTGTCTACGTTAACTTAGATAACCTTTTATAGTGGTAGTCTTATACACCTCACTTTTAAAATATGGTGTGTATAAATCATTTTTACTCCTTCACAAGTTTAGAATGTTATATGATGGATAGAAAATGTTATACTGAGTTTTTACATGAAATGTGCATTATTAATGTTCCAGAATTCAAAATAGTGTTTTTTTTTGTTGTTTTTTTAGGCCTATGTAATGTGTGATGAGTGCTCTTCAAGCCAAATAAGTGGACACAATTTGGAGTTTTGGGGCATTATTGTGACTCCAGGTATTCATTTTATTTGTTTTGATAATTCAAAATTTTGAGTAGCTGCCATTTTACATAATTTAAATTCCAATTTTCTCAAAGTTTTAAATTTTCTAAAATTAATGCATAAAAAGTGCTTGAATATTAACTCTAAGAACTCGAAAAAATAACTATTATTTCCGTATTTCGGATATTGTCTGTTTTAAATATACAACGAAACCCCGACTATTGGCTATTATAACAGACGAAATGATCGAAATCTACTTTAGGGGTTTTGTTGAAATTTGGGTGAAATGTCAAGATAAGATTAGTGTTCTAAATCGCAAGGGGGAAACAATTACTACTAACAATTAATTTGAAAGAAACGAAAAAGAATTTTGATTACCATCATTCAAATCTGTAAATCGATTTAAATAAAGTTGTCACTTCGATTTACACAAAGACGAAGGACTTTTTGCTTTATTTATTAGTAGCTTAACCTATTAAAAAATATTATTTTAAAATTTTTATACAATTTAAATCATTGTGATAAAGAGTACATTATTCCCCATATCAATCAACTATTTCTCAAAAGAATGCTTGGGACAAGAACAATAACAAGACTTCCATACGTATAAGTTGTGTAATGTCATTTTCAGAGGGGATGACGAAAGAATATTAATTTTTAATTTTATTGTTCTTGCATATTTGTTAAAAGTCGGATACACGAGCCTCTCTACGATGATTATTGGAGAAAAATACGATGTAACATCAGGCATTAGGAATAGGTTATTTATGAAGCTTAAATACAAGTATTTTGAAACCATTTAAACTCGAACAATGTGACAATTATCAAGCATGAAGATTATCAATTTATTAAAGCTTCATAAATCAACTAATAAAGTTTGAAAATCAATTAGATATTAAACATTATGCTGTATTACTTACAGAGAGCATATACTAGATCCTACTACCACATGGATTATTGGCCTCAGTAGGAATAATAATTCCACCCTCTGAAAAAGTACTCAGACCCTCCATGAAACAACATAACTAGTAATTCTCTTAGGCATTAGGATGACTGGTGAACTGACTTTGGAGCATTCCACGTTCAATTTTCGATGATATAAACAGGACTCGTCAGAAACCACACCACCCATATTAAATCGCCGCACCTGGGTACTATCGATTGTTATAGCGTAACCCATCGTAACGGAAAACTGCAAACGTTTGAACTAAAAGTGGTGGTGAAATTGTATTAGAGGAATAAAGTGATGAAGCCGTTTACTTCTTGACCGACGTCTTTGAAGATCGCGGCTTTGATGAAAGTTTTTTTAGACTTTCTTCTTGAATCTTGGTATCAATTTCTTAATTTGGAGAGTTTACATTGCACTACAGTATACAAGGATTCTCCACATGTTTGGCAATAATTTAAAATATTTTGATTCTTTGTACGGGCACTAGTTTTAATGTAGACTTCGGGGAACGATAAATTATGAAATTATTACACAACGGAAATTATTTACGTAATTTATGTTGTACGCAGATGTTAAATGATGGAACATGTCTCTGACTTGTTTCTTTCCCTTCTGAAATAAAAAAAAAAAAAAAAATTTCAAATCTTTTAAAATATTGCTTTAGTTTATTGATATATAAGGATCTTTTTCAGGGATTACTCATAATCACATTATTAGTAACAATATATAAACTATATACCTCGTTTTAAATTTAATTCGATACAAAATGTTTCTAATTATCTTATGCAACTTGCTTTTTTTTTTAAATGGCAGACTAAATTTCTAGGAAGGTTGTATTTTACGTTCAGCTACTTCTTGATTTTCTTGTATTATAAAGAAATAGTCAGAAACCCAAGCAATCATCAGAAATAACTAATATTTAAAGTGCCATTTCGGCAATTCATTTTAAATTACCGGTACCATGATTATTCCAACTCCATTTACAAAAAATTAGTATCTACTCAAACATCACAAAAGAAAAAATCATCAAATAATTGTATATTTAATGAAAGATTTGGCAAAAGGTTATATGTTTTTATACTTAGGGCCTATAGAATTACTATCTCTGAAGTGGTTTTAAAAGCCAGGATGGACTCCATTGCACTGATAATTGTACACTTGTTTGTGATATAATACAAAAAAATATTACGTATAAAAGTGAACTATAAAAACTAGTTCTTCCGTCAGCCATACTTCTGCTTTGATTGAATGAGGACTATTTTAAAACTAATAAAGTTGTTTAACACATTGAAGTACTTTTCATATTGTTAATACTTTTGCCCGATTTTTTTCTTAATTACTTATTAATATTATTATTATTATTACATACATATGTAAGTAAATCGTAATCATGAAAATGAACGTAATATCTATCAACTTAGATAGTTTAAGCAGTTAGTTTGAAATGGTCGGAGAATTTTAAAAATTCTGGTTAAAAAATTCATTTTCCAAAGCAGTTTTAACTGAGGAACTCTTTACTTTTGAAGGTCCCTAGATACATACCCCAACCTCCCACCCTAATGTATGACTCTAGGAGGTCTAAAATCAAAACGATTTCTTAAACTAATTTCGCGGTACAGAAATTAAAGTAACTGTGTTTCCTTCAGCCGTTGTTTGAAGCATTTTGTTTTAATTAACAGTCGTATACAACTATTTGAAGGCCTACAATAAATACCGATATATATATATATATATATATATATATATATATATATATATATATCTGCAACAACATCATGCACTCCCCACGCCAATATCTTCCATCACCCCCATCTACTTCCCCAATCTGTGCCTTAATACATATTTCTTTGTCCAAAATTTTCATTAATATCGTTAAATAGTGTATTGCAAACATTCGGTTTCTTATATCACCGATTCTCCATTGCCGTTCTGTTCTAAAGAGAAATAGGGTTTTTACGGAAATGGAATGGAACACCTTTCTGTGCTTTTCTAGATGCTTTTATGTCGTCACTGTATAGATTCGCAGAGCGACCTCTTTAATATTTTGTTGATAAGTATGTACGTTAATTTAGCTTAGCCCGGTTTGTTAAAAAAAGATTTACCTGGGCTAAAATAATATATTAATATTGACCATCGGTGTTTAACACTGTGAACGTACTGAGAGTTGAGGAAGAATAACAAAATCAGGTACTAAATAACCGTAAAAAATGTATGTAATAAATTATTTGCAAAAGATACAATTAAATACTCTAATAATTATTATAATATCGTAATACATATGTGTATAAGTACTTACTTACTAGTCTTGTTAAGTAGCAACGACATTAACTAGCTTCCATATTGGTTATAATCACACTTACAATGACTCAAAAATAACGTATTATACATTATATTCTAACTACTAAATGAACATTATTAATCGACTCAAAATTGTATCACTGGGATAATAAAATATCAGAGTAATATTTACCAACGATTTAAACTTTGTACTAAGTTAAGAAACAAAACAAAGATTGAAAACTACACCCTACTTGCGGCAGTAAAAGTCACTCTATAGTCATTCCTGAATTGATACAATTAATTTATTTATATTTATTTTAGAAATGATTTTAGGTTGTATGTAAAACTTTACATCCTATATTATGGAAGAATCGTGAATGATTTGTGTCTTTTTTTCAAGAACGTTTATTAATTTTTCATATTGGAACCACTGCACTTTTTTTGTTTAATTTTTTTAGGTTTACAACACCAGAAATTTAGTAGTAATAGGTTATATTAACAAACATTATATTTTTCGTAAGATCTTTTGTGATTGTAAATATTATGAAACCTTTTTTCAGTTATATTTGAGAAAGAATTGATACTTTTGTAATTAACATTACTGTGAGTGCTTTCACGGTTCCATTAAAAATACAAGTTTTATAAAGTTAAATCGGCCTACTTTTTGTAAAGTGAGATGTTTCGGAGTTTAGAACTTTGATTACTTTTGAATACTAAAGCTTTTCTATCTCACAGTGTATATTGGATTTAGGTAATTTAAACTTTTATTTGTTGGGAATTTATTTCAAACTTAAAGAAATCCTATAAACATAATAAATAAATATTTTATTTACATTAACTTAATTGGTATTATAAAATAAAATCATCTTGGTATATTTTATATAGTTTACGGTTTTGCGTATATAATCAACATGACCTTTATGAAATTTCAACACTTTGTGATCAAAATCTGAATACTATCTGGATCTAATTATTCATGAACAAAACTTATCTCCCTGTTCAACATTCCAAATCGTCATAACTAATTTAATAGCTTCATTCAATCTAACCAGACCAAATATTTCAATCAGGAAATATTTCAATTCATGTTGCTTGTTAAGAACCTTAATATTTTCTGTCAAAACCAGATGAAATTTATACGCGAGATGAATTTATTAAGTTTATAAGTCTTTTTATTAGGCTTGTATTAAATAATAATTTGAATTGAAAAATATAAAACCTACATTGGAGCAGGAAATCAGGACTTTAATGATTACATATAATTTTAATTTTAAATTGTAAAACTGTATATCATGTATAACTAATGAATAATACCATTTAAAGAATAAGATTAGCTGCAAGTAGAGTAAACATTTTATTATTAATGTTGTTTTAACGTAGTAGTTAATCTAATAAATCAAAAGTTTCAGCAAATGAAGTCAAGTATGAAGTGCTAGTACTAGTAAATGACCGAGAATAGATAATTTAGTGCAGCATAGACGCGTAAGGCCAAATATACCATAGTTCTATTCAAAGTTTAAGTCATACACTTGAAATAATCATATGATATTTGTTACAATTTTCTTCACCTGTATTTACTGAAACAAATGAATGACAAAATATAACTTTTCCTGGGTAAGAGTACCTTGCACATATGATTCATCTATTTTCTATATCGGTGCTTCATAGAACGTCTGATTTAGAATTATGATTTTTAAGTAGTATTTAATTTTTACAACTTAAATAATATGTGTCGTAATATAATATCAAATAAATAACAAAAATACATTAAACAATAAGGATATAATGTAAAGAGTGTTCTAAATCAAGGGCGAGGTTATTTTGCTAGAGTTTACATAGTCACTCTTATTGTATCACATAAGTAATGTAAACAACACCCTTTCATAGTCCATTATTTTTGATTAGATTGTACGTTTAATAAATTAAAACCAACAATACTTCTTTAATATCGCAATAATAGAACTACAAAAAACCTGAGCACTTCATAAAACTTTCTGTAATGTAATTAATATAACCAAAACACAAAAGACTTGGACAACAAAGATGCCATTGTTAAACTTCCTTGAGTGTGAGCCTCCATTAAAAGTTACAATGGCAGGTAGAAGAAAATTTTCTTTTTTTCAGTAATAAAAAAGTAATTTTTTTTCGTAAGTGTAAATTTAGACGAACCCCTAATAGGTATACTAGAATATCAAAGTATTTTTTTACATTATAAACTTTGTCTTGATGTCATTTCAAAACAGTGAATTAAAATTACAAGGTTCGCAAAAGTAATAAATTTCTAAATTCAAGCACTGTACGTTTAACTTTTTAAACTTACTATTATTATTTTTATTATTATTAAGGGGGATTAAGTAACAATTACAATATGTGTATAGCTGTATATTTATTATATTTATATTCGAGAGTACATAAAAACTGTCTAATTCTCAATTTTATATTTTTATTATTATTTTTTGTAAATAGTAATAAATAGGTAACATATAATATTACCAATTGTCCAAGATGAAGGGGAAACGTCCAAACATCATATAAGTTAGCAAGAAGGATTAGGTATTAGTTTGAAAAAATCGATGACCAAAAAGTAAATTAAAGTTAAACAGGAGATCCCACCATTTGGTTAATAATAATATAGAGACAATTATGCGAATAATAAAGACTTCTATTATATAGATTTATAAACTTGACAATTTGTTTTGAAAAAAACAAGATGTATTTTAGTTCAAAATTATTTATTAAAGCAATGTAAAGATAATGTCGTTACTAATAAGATAATATATTTAAGATTATTTGCTTGATAGAACACAAGGACGTAAAACGTTACAGAATCCAAATGACCCCCTGTAATTTACATTATTGGAGAGTTCGGACAACAGGGATTGAATTTGAACGATTCCAGGCTACATGTTATAACGAAACAATTCACAATGAAAGCCATAGTAGATAATTAATAAATGAAAATCTGGAATACTTTCGACATTATATTATCATTTGTTTATAACTGAATTTAACAAAATAGTTCAAAATTTCTTTCGTGAGATTTATGTCAATATAGACTACTATTCAAAGATATTTTTGGAAATACTGATCTACAGTTCCATTTGATGTTGTATACAGTAAAACTCCTTAGAAGATTATAATAATAAATCATTCCCAGATACACAATTACTTTTTTGCATTGCACGCGACGTGACTCGCTAATATTCATTATTGGCCAAGAGGAAATATTAGATAACACTAAATCTACTCAAACTGTAACAAAGATGGCCTAATTAAAAAAAAATGTCTAAAAAAATTACCATTAGTGACACGTAGTCGACATTGTTGGAACATAGAACCATTCCACTATCATTTATATTTTACTTCAATTCATTAATCCATACATACAAGCACGTAACAAAATATATTTATGAAGTCTTAAGGGAATCCTCAATTAAAAAAAAAAAAAAAAAAAAAAAAAAAAAAAAAAAAAACTTTAAGGGAAGATATATGTTTTAGATATTTTGTAACATGTGAGATAATATTGTATTGTAATGAAAGTTTATAAATAAAAAAATAACATAAAGTCTTGATAAATATTGTAATCTATTGGCTATGTAAAACCTTCACAGGAAAATACTAAAAAAAATAATATTATTTTATATTATTCATTGTTTTATATTCACGCGTGGTCTTTATACAGGAGATTTATGTTTTCACCTATTAACATATACATCTAGTCCCGATTTGTTCCAAATCGGAGTATCTACGTTCGTGCATTAGATTCTCACAGTAGTCTATTTAAATGGTCATAATTACAAAACTACAAAGAAGATAAAAACCTTGCATATAAATCGCGCGTCCTATATACAAAGAACTTCTTAAATCGAGTAATAATTGGTACACCCATTTCATCGAAATAAACATATAGGCAAAGTGCGAAATTTTCGATTTATAGAAGAAATCGCTTCGCTACGTCAATAAAGGAGGTTAGAAACTAGCATTTTATAAACCGGGGTCATCGACTTTGTTATCATCGTTGTCGTTTGAGTTCCAAACACTAGTTTTAAGTTCCATAACATTAAATTTGTCCACTCAAAAAATTAAAATAATAAAAATAAAACAAACTTGAAGTGGGAGACCTAAATATGACAACGGCTTAATGAATAATTTTCACACTTACAGTACGATTGTCTTGTGGAACAGAATATTTTCTAAGCTTACTTTGACAAAAAGTACTTAAGATGATGTATGAAATTTTATTGATCTTGGCATCATCAACAGAGAAACCAAGAATCACGAAAGAGTTATTTTTAAAGAGATGTTTGATATTGTAAATAATCCTTTTTTTTATATTAGTTAATTAATTATTTTTATTATTAGTTTAATGCAAATAATATGAAAAACGTTTTATTTACAATGTTTAATGTCTTATTTGTTTAAATGTAATAAATTATTTGTTTGATTGGTTGTATCAATTTGAAAAATAAAGTTTCATCGATCATGAAAGCAATAATAGAGCCGTGCGTACATCCAAGACTGCCTTTTTCGAATTACTTTTTTTGGAAAAAATAGTGTAAATATTGATCTTTTTGTCAATAAATATGAGAAAGTAATCTTTACTGAAATGTAGCTGAAATAAGTCGCAAACAAGAAGTGATAGTAGTTCACCTCACCACACCCCACAACGCCCACCACAACATCACTCTACTCTCCCCCCCCCACTCCACTTTAGTGCTCAACAGCTGGGCACTCTACTAAAATGTATTCAAAATTGTTATTTAATCAAATACATATAGTAGTATTTATAAGTGGTAGTTTACACTTCTAGCCAAGTTGTAAAAGTGGTCTAGAATATATTTAACGTTTATATATATTTTCCTGTAATTTGTGATTTGTCAATGTGTAGACAACAGGTAACTGTGGTGTTATTAATTGTTACTTCTTGATCTATGAATAATATGTACCATAAAAGGCAGTAGCTACATTGAGTTGAAAATAACTATTTATTAAATGTAGTAAAACGTCCATGAAGTCAGCTATTCAAGGAATCATTTGTTCACATAAATAAGAATATTTTTTCTCTTTATTTAAAATCATGAATGTGGGCAACGTGTTTAATTTCGATTATTAGGACTTCTGTAACACTCTATATACTAAAATTGATTTAATAAAGTAAAATCTGAATTTGTAATTAATTAGTTTTGGACTATAATTTCATGATTTCCAATTTGTAAACTTGTGTTTGAGCGAGTAAAGTTTTAATCCTATCGACAATGAGTTATATAAGTAGTATTGATGGTGAATTTATTTTTGTTTAATAAAATATATTTCGGTAAAATACCTTATTCCTGTTAAATTTAATGAAAAACGTTTAACATCCATTTCTTTTCTTTTTTTTACATTTTACAACTCCAAACGTTATAAATAGAATAAACATATAAACGAAGCTTTTATACCACAGTTTAATATTGATCGGATGTACTACCTAATACAGTATGATAGTTTTTATTTTAAAGTTTTAACTTTTTTACATATTTGTAAAAAATCAATGTTAGGTTTTACGCAGTAATATAGATATTGAGGTCCCATGAGTCAGAAAAGAAGGCTGCTTAGGTTATATATGTCTGATAATCTGAACAGTGGTCAAACTATTTAATATTTTCTGCTCTAATGTCGTCTTATGAACACAAACAAAACTTATTAGTTCTTATTAAAAAAAGAATTCCACGTCTGTAGTTGTCTGTGAGAACCATAAATATAAATATCGTTTAGTAATCTGTTTTTAATCCACATTTTTTAAACTCGGTATTACTGAACTAATTATATTTTTAGTGAAAAGTGAAGCAATTATTCAAAAATTTCCATAATGACTATGGCATATGAAGTTGTCATTGTTAAAAATATTCTTTCTTGTCGCAAAAACATGTCAATGATGTATTTGAAGTCTATTTCAAGCAGTATATCGTTTTTCCATTTTGAGTGAGATATGGTAGTTTAGAAGACATTGGTATATAGATTGCCCGTAATAGGTTTATTATTTTTATGACAATTAAATTTCATTTTTTAAGAAGAACTTTTGCGACTACCATATGACCCAAAGATACTAAATATATTTGCAAACGTATTAACATTTGAGTCTTTGAGATTTTGTAGAAGAACATGTAAAATGAATATCCACCTTTATTGTAACATTTTATTACATTACCTCATAGGTTGTTCATGTATTCAGTTATGATTGTAACTCAGTTCAGTTCAGATTTGTTGATGTAGATAATATCCAAGTTTGTACAGGAAGATAAAAGTTGTAGTACGAGCTTAAAGTAGGGTGATTCTGAAAGTACTGATACAGAATAAGTTATATTTTATTCGAAAAAAAAGTACATTTAAATTACAGAAATAAAACATTATATCTAAATAGCTTTCTTATGAGTACAATAAATATTTGTGTTTAAAAAATATATCAGTCGGTATAGTGTCTCGCTTCAAATTCAAGCTTCATTTTTTCGAATACCACTGGGCAATCAAAAGTGAAGTGTCATACGTCACAGATCGGGACATCAGGGTCCACATGTAAAATGGCGGCCACGAAAATGACCGAAAAAATGGCGTCCAAAGAGGAGGAAGGTGGGCAGGGCAAAGGGAAGAGGCAAGGGAGAAGGTCAACCACACCCCACCACGCCTACCACAACATCGCTCCACTCTTCCACCACTCCACTTTTGTTCTCAACTGCTGGGCACTCTACTAAAATGTATTTAAAATTAATATTTAATCAAATTCATAAATTAAAGTAATTAATTAATATATTGCAAAAACCAGACAAACCAGAAAAAGTATTAAAAATCAATTGTTAAGTGTTATGTGAAAAATGAAAAATGAAATCAATGATAATTAGCAAGAAAGAAAAGTGAATGGTATATTTTGTCTGAAACTTAAAGTGCTACGAACAGATACTAAAAGGATTATGTAAGTAGTCTGTAATTTTAAATTTATGTTAAGGAATTTTGTAAATAAAATTCACTTATTTAATATTAAAACTAAAAATTCACATAAAATCAAATAATGGCATTAAGACCAGATCATAACCAGTATATGTAAAAAGAAGGTTTTAATCAAATAAATGTCAATAAAATCAAATTAAATTTCGATTAACTAAAATAATTTTACTATCAATTATTTGTAAGTGATAGTATGATTTCAAAATAAGAAATAATTTTATCGTAATTTAGCTGATATAATTAACCTACGATATCTGCCAAGCATTTTTTAAGAAAAAAAGTAGAAAATTCTAATTTTAATTAATAACATAATCTAAAATTTTATAATTCCTAATATTATGATGACTATTTAATTGTGTATAGCAAATAATTATTTAATTATGTATTTAAATAATAAAGTAATTTTGTATTTAGGTAATTAAGTAATTCATTCAAATTGAAAATTTGATATAATTAAATGTTTATAGAGCTGGATACAAAATAATGGATACTTCTCTCTAGAAATAAGATTTAATAATCCTATATAATAAAATAGATAACTTAAGTACAGTTTATAAGATAGAAATAATTTTTATATAACATTACTCGATTTATTTATAAGACAAAATGTTATTAATCGTAAGACCTTTTAAATCTGTTTTAACTACCAATCTCGTCCCTACTAAGTTTAACCTATGAGTAAAAAACACCTCTCATTCAAAAGCAATATTTTTGGAGAAATATAATCAAGCGAAACGCCCGTTAAATATCAAAGGATATAAAATTAGAACAAAAAAGAATTTTGAAAATATGACATGATGAACGCACCTAATTCCCAAGTGATAAAGTACATGGTAGATTCTTACTATGTAAAATCTTAACATTATTAAATTAAACTAATAAACATTATTTTAGTAACTATTAGGACTTTTACATATCGTGTGATTACACGTATAAACTATGGTAGATTTTTGATGACTATATCGCTCTGAAAACAGTGAAGCAAAGTTTCCTCAGCGAAACATGTTGGATAATTACAAATAGGTATGAGATTGTTACTGTAATTATATATTTTATTAAAATACACTTTCAGTTAATAAGTGGTTTATTACTATAAATCAAATTGAAATTTATCTGATATTTTTGTAGTAATAACATGCGTTTGTTTCAACTTTACAAAAATGTAGAGAAATATTTTTAGGAACAGATTAAATTGTCAATAAATTGTTTTACAATCAAAAAAAAATAAATTGCTGAACCGGAAATTAAAGTGCAATGAGTTTTCGAAATAGAGATAACATATTTAATTAAAGTTCAGTTCAAAGCGGATATCAGTGTTGGCAAACGATAACAGCAATATATTTAGTGATAATTTCTTGTTTTAATAAATTACAGCTAGGCGGAAACCAGTTACCGTTTATATAGTTAAGTAGTTTCTACATAAATTCAATATAATTAATTGACTTATAAATTGTTGTAATTGATTTTCTAAAATTCAAATTCAATTTATTCATGGTAAATGGATTTTGAGTTAAGTTTTTCTGTATTAAGCGCCAGTTGTATATTTGTTAATGCAAATGTTTAAATTACCATTCAAGATGAATATCATTAACAAGAAGAGATTTATTAAACAAGCCAAGGGAAGTCATCTTTTAACTCTATCGTTAAAAACGAAAAGACGTACGTAGGCTATAACTGTTTATATTATTAGTATTTTTAAAATGGTGGTTACTTAAAATATGATCCCAAAGTACAGAACCAGTTTTCCAAGTAGGTAAAAAGCAGGAGTTACATAATTTTAAATATAAACGAGACTTGTTGATGTAAACTAGACTTATTAACCAGTTGTAAAAAAGCTCATTCAGATTAAAATTTTTTTTTTTTTTAACTGTCGCCAATGATAATTTAACCCCAATCATATAATAAAATCTCTTAATTTCTCGTATTTGACTAAACCCATTTGAAATTCACAGGATTACAATAATACCAAAGTATAAGTTATTCTTTACTTGTCAGTTTTTTTTCCTTAATGTAACCGTGAAAATTAATATACCTTTAATGTATTCTGGTTTTAAAGTAGGTAACTTTTAATGTGATTGATTGTACATGTTATTTATGTAGTTTATTTTTTTTAAAGTATAAATCATTCTTTAAGGAGTATGATAAGGTAGATAGTTACTTTGAATTTAAATGGTATACTTTAAGGTTGCAACTAAGGAAAAACTTTGAATCAGTTTCCGTTTTAATTATATACAGTATAAAAATAAAAATTAAACACACAAACATAACAACAATTTTCTTTTTTTTTTTAAATTCATCGCCTACTAAATTTAGGATTTGAATTTAAATTTTATTCTTAACACTGTTCTTTCCCCCAGGGGCTCACGTAGTGAGTACGGGACTTGGCAATCCCGGGGTACCTGAGCTAGAGGAGCATACCTCTATAATAAACCTTGGTTCAGCTTGCCTCGGCTGATAGTACCTTGCAAGGGGGTCCCTAGCCAGGGTTACGGTGAAGACCTCAACGGCGTTCCTCGGCGGAGAGGATGTGCTTCGGTACGGCGAAGACGGCGGAAGAGGCAACCCAACCCTACGGTGTGAAGGCGTAATTGTCGATCCGTGCCAAAGGGGTGAATGGCGCATGGGGGATGCGTTGTTAACGAATCATAAATCAAAATAACGATGGATAAAACAAAAGGAATTAATACCCCAGGTGGCAGACCAGATATTCTGGAAAATCCACCCTCTAACACGGAGGTCGGTCCTATGGATTCTGGGGAGGACCAACTATCGTTACAAAATAACCCTTTCAAGAGAAGATCCGCACTGACAAGAACACCACCAGGAGTGGCGGATGTTGGAAGGTCATTGGATGAAGGAAACAATGTAGTTGTTGTGAAGGATGGAGAAAAGGAGATTGGAGATGAAAAAGCTGATCTGCAGGATAAGTTGACAGAAATGGAAAGCATGTTGACACATCTCCAAACACAAGTATTGAAGCTAACCCAAGAGAATGTAGAGTTGAAAGCAGCTCTTGGTGAAATGAAGCAAAATGTCAAAACAAAAACATGTGACCCAGAGAACAAGGACAGGGCTTTAACATATGAAACTGATGAAGAAGAACTCGAAAGAGAAACAGACTGGATTGTAACATCAAATAAAAGAAATGCCAAAAAAAGGAAAGCAGAATATTCACCAGAAGCAAATACAGAGATCCAACTTGCAGTAAAACAGCCAATAAGCAAGAGGAAGGACGTCGCCAAAACACATAAAGCAATTTATGAAATTCCGGGAAAGAAAAAGGAAGCACCTCCTCCACCAATTAATTTAGTAGGAATGCCCGGTTACGCAGAAGTGAAAGCTCTGTTGTCCTCTGTCTCAAGTAGTAAATACAAACTTGTGGCATTAAATAATAATGTATGGAGGCTACTGATGTCAGATTCGGACTCTTATAGAGCCATGGTAAATAAACTGTCTCAAGAGAAAGTTCAATGGTACACATATGAAGATAAAAACTGTCGACCCGTGAAGGTAATGGCTAGGGGATTACATCCGACCTGCGAAAAAGAAGATATATTAGCAGATCTACGAGAAAAAGGATTCAAAATTAGTGATGCCGTAAACATACTGAAAAAAGATAGAAATCTGCCAGGAGACCCAAATAAAACAGTATGTCGAATAGGACTTCCCTTGTTTATGCTCACGTTCGACCAAGGTGAAAAGATAGAAAATATTTATAATATTAAAGGAATTTTGAATATGAAAGTAAAGATTGAGCCTCTTAGAAAAACCTCAGATTTGATCCCGCAATGCAAAAGGTTTAACCATACACAGAAGTATTGCGCTCGCGATCCTAGGTGTGTTAAATGTACTGGGAAACATTGGACCCTAAATTGCACAGTGGACAGAAGTGTCCCCCCAACTTGTGTAAATTGTAAGGAGCAGCACCCAGCTAACTACCGAGGGTGTGAAGTAGCTAAGGAACTCCAGAAGATGAGAAATCTAAGAAAGAAAACCGATAATAAAGGGACTGCATTCCAACGTCGACAAGTAATGGAGGGTACACGAGTGGCACATCAGATACCGTCACAGGTTTCTGTAACACTTAAAAACAATAAAACAAGAAGCAAAACTTATGTTGGAGCAGTAAAAAATCTGCAAACCAAGCACATAGAAAACAAGGGTGATCAGATGATGCAGGAGGTGCTGAGTAAACTAGACTCCCTACACAAGAGTATGGAAGAGCAGAAGGAATCAAACAAAAAAATATATGATAAGTTCACTAAGCAGGAGGACATAAATAAGCAAATGAGTCGAAGACTTGCAGCTATGGAGTCCAATGTGGAAAACATAACTAGAGCGGTAAAAACATGACTGACGCCTTAAGGGTTGCATCATGGAATGCAAATGGACTTGTAAACCACCTGAGGGAGCTAGAAGTCTTCTTGAATATTGAAAATGTTGATATATGTCTCATTTCTGAGAGTCACCTATCTAAAGGCTTTAGTATAAATATGCGTGGGTATAGCTGCTATCATGCTGCTCATCCATCGAATACAGCTAGGGGTGGTTCGGCTTTATTCGTGAAAAACAATATTGAACATTTTGTTGATTCAAAAATAGAAAAGGAGTCCATGCAAGTAATAACTATCTGTGCGCAAATTTTGAAGAAAGGGATCTTCAGAATATCAGCAGTGTACTGCCCACCCAGACAGAACATAAAGAAAGATGAATACGTCGATCTATTCGCATCCTTAGGGGGGCGTTTTGTTATTGGCGGTGACTATAATGCTAAGAATACGTTCTGGGGTTCAAGGTTAACTAATACCAAAGGTAGAGAATTATACAGAGCAGGAAGGAAAATGCGTTGTGACTTTCACTCAGGTGGCACTCCAACATACTGGCCGGCGGATAGTAATAAACTACCAGATGTCATTGATTTTTATGTGACCAAAGGAATATCCAGAAATTACATACTTGTAGAAAACAAGCAGGATCTCTCTTCTGATCATTCTCCTGTGGTTATGACAATAAGTGAAGGACTTGTAAGAAAGGAGCCTTCTCCTAGATTAGAAAATAATAAAACAAATTGGACATTATTTCGCTGGATACTTGAAGAATACATGGATCTTAACACACCAATAAAAGATTCATACCAATTGGAAGAGGAAGTAGATATGTTAAATACCAACATACAGAGAGCAGTATGGGAGAGCACTTCCCACAAAAAGAGCAAAGGTGTGGTTGGTGTAACCTATTCACCTCAAATAAAAGAACTTATCCTGGAAAAACGAAGAGCCAGGAAAGCATGGCAGAGAATGCGCACACCCGAAAACAAAAATAAACTGAATTCATTATGCAATAAGCTAAAAAAGCTGATAAGTCAGGTTAAAAATGAGGAGGTAGGGAAATATTTAGCTAGTCTGACTTCCCTGAAGGACACGGACTATTCATTGTGGAAAGCAACAAAAAACCTAAAAAGGCCAAAAAATCTGGAACCACCCATAAAGAAGGAAGATGGACTCTGGGCAAAAAGCGCCCGAGAGAAAGTAGATCTCTTCGCAAGGTACCTAGAAGAAACTTTTAAGCCTGGACCAAAGCAAAGTGATCTAGAAGACATCACATCAGTACCGAGAGTGGACCACAAGGAAATAAAAAAGGTGTCATTAAAAGAGTTAAAACAGGAAATTAAGAAAAATCTCAATGCTAAAAAGTCACCTGGATTTGACCTTATTACGGGAAGAATATTAAAGGAGTTACCAGATAAGGCTCTCAGGAAGATATTGTTTATATTCAATGGTGCTTTCAGATTAAAACATGTACCTACCCAGTGGAAGGTAGCAGAAGTAATAATGCTACCCAAACCAGATAAACCACCAAATGATGTGAGATCTTACCGACCAATCTCTCTGTTACCTGTGATTTCAAAACTCTTTGAAAAGATATTTTTGAAAAGACTTTTACCAGTATTAGAGGAAAGAAATCTAGTTCCTAACCACCAGTTTGGATTTAGGAGAAAACACACTACCATTGAACAGGTACATAGAGTGACCAGTATAATAGAGAAGACTCTAGAAAATAAGGAGGTATGCTCAACAGTTTTCTTGGACGTAGCTCAAGCTTTCGATAGAGTTTGGCACGAGGGCCTTGTCTATAAGCTGCACAGAGATCTCCCAAGTGAGTTTTTCCTGTTAATGAAGTCGTACATTTCTGACAGATACTTTCGTGTTAAATACAATAATGTATATTCTTCACTGAAGCCAATCGAAGCGGGAGTGCCTCAGGGTAGTGTTCTTGGGCCAATACTGTATGTTTTGTACATGAGGGATATGCCAGAGCCAACTGATGCTACAGTGGCGACGTTTGCGGATGACACTGCAATCATGGCGACTGGTGAGGATGCAGTGAAGTCAACTGTGAAACTTCAAAGAATAATTGATAAAATTGGCGTCTGGACCCAGAGGTGGAGAATAAAACTCAATGAAACCAAATCAGTTCATGTGAATTTCACAAATAGGAAGGTGGAAACTGTGAGAGTAAACATAAATGGACAACCTGTACCCTACTCAAATACTGCAAAATATCTAGGTATAACTTTGGATGCTAAGCTCAAGTGGAAAGAGCATGTTAAAAAGAAAAAAGAGGAGTTGAACATAAAGTACAGAAAAATGTATTGGCTGCTTGGGAGAACATCTCAACTGTCAATTGAAAATAAGTTATTATTGTACAAACAGGTACTTAGACCTGTGTGGACGTATGGCATACAGCTCTGGGGCTGTACGAAACAAACAAATGTAAAAACCATACAAACCTTTCAAAATAAAGTACTGAGGGGTATAGTTGATGCCCCTTGGTATATTAGAAATGATTTTCTCCACAGGGACTTGAAGGTGGAGTTTGTCAATGAGATGGTGACCAGGCTTGCTCACAGTCATGCAAAACGAATTCAAAGCCACGAAAATCCGGCAATTATTAGCATGTTGGCGGAAACACCAACCATGTTGAGGAGACTTAAGAGAACAAAGCCGCATGACCTGATATAGAAATGTGGCTGATGGCGAGGTCGATGTGAGAATTAATAGAGTATCACTCTGGGAATAGCCGCTGGGCTTTACCCCTACACACGTTGACGATTCAAGAGAGGGAAGTTGATAGATGGGCGATAGCAAGCTCAGTTTCAGCCTTTAGGGAGGTGTTTTTAGTGGGTCGACCCCCACACTACTAGTACTTACGGGAGTGCTAGTGCCTGTTGCAGGTTTTCACCTACCCTCGTAGAAAAAAAAAAAAAAAAAAAAAACACTGTTCTTGCTACTTTGTATTGTCAATATTGGTAATATATATATATATATATATATTATATATATATATATATATATTATATATATAAATATATATATATATATATATAACCATCTCATATATCTTATCCTCAATAAATACAATCTCTGCATTTTATGAGGATATAAATATAATAAAGTTATTTTAGTTAAGAATTAATTGTTTTAATAATTCCAACTATTTATTACAGAAATAGTTTCTTTCCATCTTTACAATCATATGTTGTGTATCTCAAGAGTAAGCAGGATTATTGTACAAGTATTTTATAGTATTAAATTGTGTTTTTCCTTTTTCTTACATTCTAAAAGCAATATTTAAGCTGTGCTCTAAATTTTGGGTATTCCGAGTAGCTTGTCACTTGTAGTTCAGTGTTAGATGTTTTGTACATGTAACCTCTTGGTATGATTACTTAGCAGTTGAAACTTCGTCGTGTTACAAATAAGACGTTCGTTGACGAATATATTTAATTCCCTTTTACTTTATCTCATTTAAATACATTTTAAAAATACTAACGATAAATTCCAGTATATTTAGAAGATATTTTTTTCATTGATAAACAGATTTAAACTCATTGTTAAATTTTGGATACACTACTAATATACAAGTATACGTGGCACTATGATATTGAGCTATAGTAATAATTAAATTAATAGTCACAGTTATGATATTAATAATCGGGCGCTATTCTAATTTAAAGACTTTAATAATTTACAAATTATTACCGGAAATAGAAGAAAGGGAACATGTACCCCACCGCTGGATCATGTGCGAAAGTATAGTAGGAACGACACTTCCAACGTACTATATATAAAGTTTTATATTAAATCACTCTCAATTACTACAATGTTTCAAGTTTAGCAGCTTTACAATCATGTTCTCAATATGTTTTAAAATGTAGCACAACTTTAAAAGAGTGTTTTCATTATTGAATGAGAACGAAAATTTAAGCCATGATTGGAAAATGTTCATCTCAAAAAGTTTGTTACGTAAAACGAGAACTCATTTAAGAGATAACTGTGTAACGGAGCACTTTGAGTATTAACTAAAGAGTAGATTAGATTAAGTGTATATTAACTAGTTTATATCTCTAAAGTTATTCTAATTATTTACGTTAGCTGCAATTATTGTTTGTTTGCTATAGCTATTGTATCATTGAGGAAGACGACATTGTATGTGAGAAACAAATAAATTTATAGACTGAGACTTTATGATATTGTTTTTAAAGGTAAATCATATACAGTTAATATAACATTAAGAAAACAGGAAAAGAGTATAAAATAAAACAAATTATTTACTCCGCAAATACTATAATAGCCTCAGAATAGAATGTCAAGTATTTGTTCTAGAGAGAACTAATTGAAAAGATAAAAGAGATAGATAAAATCCTAAATTGTATAAGTAACTGTATAAGATTGAGCTGAACAAACTTATACACACTCGTTAACACTATTAATAATTACACGATGAGAATTTTTTCTTTATATTGAAAGTCTGCAATTGTGAGATTACATTTTTAAATTATGGGATACATGAATAGATGGAGAGGAAGAAGGTCAAACATTAAAAATAGCACTTACTGTCATATGATACGTGGAGCTTGATGAGAAAATTGACGTTAAAAAATGCAACACCACTGTAACAAAATGGTGGCTTTAACAATAATTGTAATAAAGTACTAAAAAGGACATACTAAAAAAGTTGAGGTACTCCTCCAAAACTTATTGTTATTTGAGAATTTTATAAGCTGTCTATTATAACAAAGTTGAAGAGATAGTGTAGGTAGCTATTTTTATCAATCGCTCTCTATATGTAGATCATGTTTCATGTAACACATGCATTTAGTATGAAAAGTTTTATTATTTTAAATTAAATAATTTATTTAATTTGTTCTATTTATTTTGGGTAAAATTTAATTTATTTTGTATAGTTCCGAAGTACATATTATTCTGCAACAGATTAAATTGAAGATAAATTATTTTAAAATCAAATTAGAGATATTTTGTTGCACTGGAAATTAATTTCAATGAGTTTCCGAAATAGAGATGACGTATTGTTCTGTATATTTTAATAATAATTCCTAATAAAAAAGTACTATGTAAAAACTGTTTTGCAAGATTAAATGTAATGTGTTCAGAGCGTCAAAGTTATTACTAATTAGTCTATGGTCAATTTTAAATTATCTTTTTGCGTCTGACAGACTTGTCTAGTTTAATATAGCTGTTCGAGAGGACTACACAAGTGGGCGGAATAAACTCAATGCCTGAAATATGAAGTCAATATAAAATATTATATGAAGGCAAATATATGAAGGAAATTATATGAACGCAATATAAGTCAAAATAAAAAATCCGTGACTTAGATACGATTACTCAAAAATGAGTTTTTGTAACTTTAAACATAAATAAATATTTAATAGTGAACTACAAAATAATTGTTATGAGGTTTCAATTACCATTGATGAGTAGGTGAGAGTTTTTATGCATAGTATATATATATATTGTCAAGCCGAACCGTTCATACACTACAAACCAGGCACTACACCAATAATTGTGAGCTACCTACAATATAGATTCCCTAAATCATTTTAAACTGTATTCTTAATAATATTATTTTATTAACGATCATGAAAAATAATTTCAAACAAAACCATGTTTTCAGGAGAGCAAATGTGTACTCAAACATTGATATAAAATAATTCAATATTCTTTTTCATTTCGTAATTTTTCTTTCATTGAACGTCTAATAAAATACAAGGTATGTTTGTAAAAAATACTAAAAATTATTTCTATGCTGTTTATTAAAACCATTACAAATTATTACAGAATTTAAAAATCTCAATCTTCATATTGATTAAAAATATAATTTAAATATGATTTTTAATGCTTCAAAATAAACCACGCCGTTTCAAACCATCCAGTTTTACAAGAAATGCGGTTTCATTCATTTTAAAGGTTTCATTCACAGATTCCGAACTGTAATGTACCCATGACAAAATACATATTATTGGAGCTATATAAACAAGAAAAATAAATCGCCTTCCAAAACGGCTACACCGACTCAATTGTCGACAAACTATGCAAATTATTTAAAAAAATAATAATTATTATTAAAAACTAGCTTGAACTAAAAACAGATCTATTTATATCCTTAAAAGTTTTTGGAACATATATTTAAAGAAGTATTAAAAAAACTGATACGCTTATTAAAAATGACAATATTTTACAAAGATTCATAAACACAAAGAAAAAGATAGATCACATGGACTAATTTAATGTACAGAAGTATACGAGCTATCATGTAGTAACGACTATGAAAAATTATATAGAAGAAACAAAACAGTATGATTGTTGATGAAACGATGTAAAGACCACATTCAAAAAGATTCGCTAATTTATTATACCCTTATCAAAAAAAGGTAACTTTATAGAACCATTGGAACAATTCGAAATATACAGTAATTTTAAACAGGTAACAATATTTTTTTTAAACGAAAAAGTTACTTTTGATTTTAATAATTATCTGATACTACATTAACAAAAATATAATAGATAACCACCACTTCCAATATTTATAAAATAAACATCATTCCTCTGAAAGTATCTTTACAGTGAGCCTAACTGTTCGGGTCCCAATAATTGAAACGTTATAATAAACGGTTTTTAATTTCAATTTAATAATTTTGTGGGTGTAAATAAAGTATTATTTTAGTTATCTATAGTAAGTTCAATCGAAAATAAAGACAACATGATTAACTTGATAATAATTGAATAGTCAAAACAGCCGTTGTTCAACCAAGAAAATGGAAATGGGACGGCGGTAAGTCCAATTAATGAAAGAATATCTTACTTTTAATTTAGTAAACAACCTTGTACATTTTTTAAAATTATTAATTACTTTTTCTTACGTTTTATTTTTAATGTTATATCTTTTCTATTTTTTGCTTAAATAAAATTATCATCTTTAAATTATCAAATAAAATTTACTTCGAAGTTTTTTGATAAATAAGCTGTATTTTCATTTTATTGTAGTTGTACTTATTTTTTCAAATTAAAGGGAAATTAAAGATGTTTTGGTTCCAAAAGGTGCAATTAAAAATTATATTCTGAAATTGAAAATGTTATGAATTTGTATTCTTATATTATTTGTTATATATTATTTATTTTCTGTCAAATATAGTCTGTATTTGTATTTTACCTTTTATGTGGCTACATGTTTCACTGCCACAGGCAGCATCATCAGGCCAGCTATCTATGTTCACTCAAACACTTATATATACACAACACTTATTGTAACACATATTTTCATACATTTTTCGTACACGTCACATAAATAAATAAATTTGGTCAACATTGCTACACTTGAGAGGTACCTCATTCTGGTGTATTTCCTCTAAGACTGATTTGTAAAGATAAAGGTGCAGCTCTGTTTAATGCTTATCAGATTGTACCTTGTGCCCTACTAGGCACAATAAATAATAGGAAAATAAATAATATATATAAAATAAACGTAGTTCTAAGGCTATCAACAATGAATATTATTTGTTATTGAGAGGGATATAACTTTGACTAGTGCACTTCCTTTCATTGGAACAATATTTAATTGAATTTCATTTCACAGCGGATTATATTGGCTAATAACTTCTTGTTATATATCGTTTCTGTTTTATAAATGCCAACAAGGTGCAACAAAACTAATTTTTATCTAACGGGTTGTAACATAAATTTAATTCTTCCTTAATTCTTTTTATAAATAATCTCAATGTTATTTTTAAATAAAAATAATGGAAGTATTTCTAAAATGAAGTTTATTTTTATATATTAATTTAAGAGTTGTTTTTTATTTTTAAAAAAGCAAAACCAAAATAATTACAGTTACGTTAAAAATGAAGGCTGTACATACAATAATATCCAGGTACATTACCTATGGTCACAGGTTAACCACTGAATTTAAAAAAAAAAATAGAAGTCATTAACTTAAAAAAAAAAAAAATTAAAAAAACAATTGTAATTCCCCTACGTACAAAATACTGATGAACGGCAGAGAATATCTTCGCATTTTTGATCATTCATAACATCCAATGATTATGGTCCAACGTTCAACAGGCTATAACATTGCACATCACAAAATAGTTAAAAATAGCATTAAATCAATATTTTTTGAAAATCTCTGTTTTTTATACATTGTGATTATATTATTTAATGCAGTTGTAAAACTCAGTTTAAAATCTAACTGTTTGCGATTTTTAATCAGCTCATTTTAATCAGCTGGATTAGGATTTTTGTCACCACTTCCCTTTATTCACCAAACTTTTTGATGTAAGCGAGTCCGTTAGAGTTTTACATATTTAAATTGACTCATTACATCTACCCTCAGGAATGACTAAACTAAGATGTATAAATATTATATATATATATATATATATATATATATATATATATATATATATATTAAATAAACAATTCCTTAGTTTAATCAAATTAAAAACTTGTTGTTATGATAAATAAATGAAATACAAGTTTTTATTAGATTTGAAATTTACTCAAACCAAAACCAGTAGGTTTGAAATAATTTGACCAATTGTCTATCCAGTTTGCTGCAAGTTGTTTACTTAAGTTATAAAACACGACTAATTACAGGAACAAAGCTATATGTAAATATATTTATAAATATAGATCATCCGGGACAAATCAGAAAAAGTTATAGAGTGGCAGAAAAATGTACTAAATAAATTATACATGCGAAATAAATTGATTAGAGAAGATTACAAAAAAATTCTACATTAGACTTTTGAGTTATAGATTATTCCCGGAAAAACCAACAAAACTACAAAAGAGTAAACATAAACTATGGAACAAGAGAACAAAACGGATGTTTTTAAATTTTTTTTGTAGTTTCCTGAGTTTGTTGCAAGATAATAATAATGATATATATTCCAATAGCATTACATTGATATATTGGACGGTTTTAAATATATAATAGAAAAATTTTACAATAAGATAACCTTATTATAACCTTATTGATAACCTTAATATCCTTTACCAATCCTAAACCAATTGATAAGGAGCTGTCATATATAAAATGGAGGAATGCCATCTACTATACCTAACAAAATACCCAATTATAAAATCTTACATATATTCAGACATAATAGACAATGATATCAGAAATATTTACTACATTTAACCAAATACACTGATATGAAAGAGATATATTCTATAGTATACTGTCTTGTGGTCTAGTTACTCACATCGTAAAGGATACCGCGGTTTCGAAAACTTTAGGTTTCCATCATCAGGCCGTACAAAATAGACATATCACTCATTAGAGGTCGTCACAACAATAAAACACTAAAAACACAACACGACATAAAACCGTTAACATCACAAAGTAGTTATTCTGATCAAAATATCGCGTGTAATAGAGAATGAAATATAAGTAAAGAATAAATCAGATAAACTTTCACTAAAAACAAAGTTAGTGCAATAAACATTGGGAAGCTCTTCGAAACTTAAAGGAAGGCTCAGGACACATACGATATTTATGCGACCATATTATATGAATGATTAGACAAAGATTGTGCATCATTGTTCTAATAATTTCATAATATAAGGACATTTTAATCCTTCCATTATCATTCAGAATCTCTAAGGAAGTATGAGAAAATTATAATGCTTGGAGGACCGAGAATTAATAGGTAAATGAGATATAAACAAACTCACATTAATTATTTAATTTAAAAAATATAATAATCCAAATTATTGAGATTTATATTATACACTATATGTATTTAAAACCAGTATCACTAAAATGAATATCCTATCATCTGTTATTCGCATAGTCTCATCAAATAGCATCATTTTTGTGCTATAGTAACTCATACGATTGTCTGTTAAAAAGCTTAGCTCTGCAAGTTTTGGTTACTTTCTGTTTTTTATCAACAGACCCTTTACTACTTTCACTTCTATTTGCATGTATAGAAAAGGGTAATAAAACCGTAGGTAGTAGGGTATACAGAGTTCGAATATTAAGGTAAGTTTCTTCTTAACCACCGTGCCATGTGCACATGCTAATCCTACTTAGTTTTTGATAAATAACATCTTTTACTGCCATCGTGTTAATACTGCATCCCAAAATATTGATATTCACTAATACTTTGCACACCCTGCACAGCGCGGAGGTTTGTAGGTACTGCTAGACACCGCACACAAATCAACTACATGAAAAAAACACACAAAATAATATGTACAGTTTTGTCACAGAGATGGAAATAACAAAGTAACATATAATGGTTGTATTACCACTACACTCCTCAAAGGATTAATACTCACTCATTAAACACTACATTTAAATTTTAAAAAGTCGGACTAAACAAAGCATTTTAATCGTTAGGCGTTCGTATTCATAACCTATTGAGATAGAATGATAATATTAAATTCAAATCTATCATAATAATTGCATATCCATTCTCCTTACTTAGGTATATTGTTTATGTTACGTAAACTTGCAATGCCTAGCGGTTAAACATAGGTTGCTAAATAGAGTTAACTAAATTTCTATTCATTGTCGACTCAATTTAAAAAAGTATATTAAAGATATACGTAAGTCTAGTTTCCAAAAAAAAAATGTTATCATTGAGGTAAATTATTTCAAATTTACTTCCTATTATAGATATATCAAAACATATTTTTGGTAAAACCTATAAACCCCAACATAGAATTCCCAGTCACATCCATCAAAGCATTTAAAACTGTCAACATCGTAATTTTGCATTTCATCAATGTCATTCAAAGGTATTGGCAGTAGATAACAAATTGAGTGATGAATGCACCAATTTATTTAGAACTGACAAATCGGTTTGTCGTGGTGATCTGTTTTCTTTTCTACTACAACTAGTACTTAGTAATATAAATGTATTGTAGGAATATATCAGCAATTGTAATTTATATCATTTATATAATTATTTAACAACAATAAATATAAAATAATATTAAACTTGAAAATGGTATCTAAAAAATAATAATAATAATAATAATAATAAAAAAAAATAAAAAAATAAAAAAAAAATAATAAAATAAAATAGATATATTAACTTACGAAGAGGAGCACTTTTCGCGAAAACAAATATTTTGACGATATTTAGTTTTTGGTACTATATTATAGCCTGAAACCTTCTCTTTACAGTGATATATAATTCATAAATATATCTTTTATTGTAAGAAAATTGAGAATATTATACTTGCATACGTTCAAGTGCAGAAGTTTGACTGTTTGCAGACACGCATTTATTCTGTTTCCCACAACACTGTATATTGTATAAATGTTAGGTTTTCTGTTGTATTTATTTTATCTGATGTTGGTCATACTGATTCTTGATTAGTTCATCGGTGACAGCTGTTTTTAATTTTCTGTTTTTTTTTTTTGTTTTTTTTTATGACAGCAGTGTTTGTTTATATTATTTCATGATTGTGTTTAACAGTGAAATAAGGTAAGTTTTAATTGTTCTTGGGTATTTTGTATTATATAGATAGTTATGATTGTGTTTTACTATATATAGATATAGAAAATACCACGTAGGTTATTGTAAAAAAAGAAAGTTTCAAGGTAATGCTAAAAACGAAAAGCAGGTAATTACAGACTAATAATCCGGATACACTTCCTTCGTCCTCAGCTTAAAAGATATGATGAACAAAATAATAATTATTTGAATATACGATTATAAATCTCAAAAGTTTTGAGTCGTCATTAGCTAAAGTTGTCGTCTGCAATGTGTGTCAATCGCCATTGTGTATGTTGAAAAAGTGGATTGCTGATTTGGCGTGTGAGTTTAATTTTAATTGCAACAACTATGATAATCAAGTCCAATTTACTAACTGTGAAAAGTCAGCATATACTAAAGAAGGTAAAGGTCATAAATTGTATGATTCGAATATTAGGTTTGTATTAGGCCTACGAACAATGGGCAAGGGTCGAGTCGCAGCAGAGAAGTTATGTGCTATGATGAAACTAAACCCCTCTGTTTCTATGTATTTTTTGCATGAAGACTACTTAGGAATTGCAGCTAAATTTATTGGTAAGTAGTCTATGTCTGGGGTCGAATTAGAAGCTACTACTCAAAATATCCACTCTCCATATTTAGCAGTTGCTGTAAATGGAACATGGCAACGGCAAGGCCACAAATCGCTGAATGGTGTAATTTCAGTTACCTCGTTGATAACAGGAAAAGTAATTAATACTGAATTATTATCTAAATACTGCTTATGTAAAGACAACATGAAGACAAGCATAACAATAAATGAGTTGCCAATGTTAGAGGCTCTAGCGGAATTATGGAAGTACAGGGGCAAGAAATATATTTCATATGTCTGAAGATTTGTACGCTGCTCGATATATATATATATATATATATATATATATATATATATATATATATATATAATATCTTGTAGATGGCGATACAAAGGCCTTTGACTCACTAAGAGAAAGTAAACCTAACTCCACTGATATTGTTAAAATAGCATGTATAGGGCATGTTCAAAAGAAAATGGGAACGAGGCTTAGGACTCTAAAGATGAAGAATAAAAAACTTCCGGATGGTAGTACACTGGGTGGAAAAAGAGGTCTTACCGATGCTGGAATCTTACAAATTCAAATATATTATGGTTTAGAATTAAGAAGAAACAATTCTCTAGTTAAAGACATACATAAAGCAATATGGGCAGAGTACTTTCATTTGTCATCTTCAAATTAATCTCCGCAACACGGTCTGTGGCCTAAAGACCAATCTACATGGTGTAAGTATCACAAAGCTTTACAGAACAAACAAAGTCATAACCACAGTAAACATTTCCATTTACCACAGTACGTTGCGGATTTTATCAAGCCTATCTTCAGAGATCTTCCTGATAAAAAACTTTTACAAAAATGTTTGAAGGGTAAAACGCAAAATTATAATGAATCGTTGAATAATGAAATCTGGAGTTATGTTCAGAAAAGAAATTTTGTCAGATTAAAAACTTTAAAATCTGGAGAGTATCAAGCCTTAGCGGATTTTATTGATGGACAAATAACAACTTGCAAAATAATAAAGCAATGTGGACTTAGACCAGGGAAACATCTACTGATTGGCATGGAAAGGTTGTATAGAAGACGGATTTCAGCATTAGAAAAGTACAACGTGAGCTTCAAATACAAGTCAGACAACAAACTAGTCTCCCAAAAAGAAGATTAGTAGACACATTTGAGCAAGAAGAGGGTGAATAACCATCCAACGAATCTGGATTAAATTAAGGTGTAATACATTCACATAATAAGTTGTAATTTTGGACACTTATGTTTCCTTTTCTCAGAAACTACTAGCGATATCAAATTGATTGTTTTATACATGTAAAGCATATCTATTTACATAACTATAACTGAAAAAATATCAATAGTAGTAGTAATTTTAAATTAAAAAATATAATATCATTTTTTTTAAGAAAATTAAAATATTAAATCAGAAAAATATATTACTTCATTTTTATACTTAATTATAATACAAAGAATAGTTACATAAGAGGGGGAAAAACACAATTCAGTTATCCATCATAGTTGCTGAGAAAAAGGTACATTAGTTAACAATAAGGTGAAAGGGAATATAGCTCCCCTTTTAATAACAGAAATGAAGAAACCTACAGTCAAATAGGAGCTACAATAATTAATTATCAAAAACTAAATATTGTATCATTTATAGTTTGATTCTTACACCACATCTCTACGCACGGTACAGGCGTTGGACTTTGTATGACCAACCGTCAACATACTTAACACTGAATAATACAACAATTGAATTATCTATTAAAAGGTGTTTTAATAGAAGATAAAGAAGGAAAACTATTTAATAAGTAAAAACTATGATTAGTTAAATATATAGTATAAAAATTTCAGACCAAAAGAGCTTGAAAATACTCAAAACGAAGAAAAAACATTTCTTGACAAAAGGGAGGGAAAGTGGTCACCTTTTGTGGGAAATTTCCCACAGAAAGGGAGACCGAAAATTATCTGTCGTAAGACGGGTACTCTTGTTGAAGATTCGAAGCGAGGAAGACGTGTTCTCCTGTACCAGACTCCAAGCAGAAAGGAAGCCACATTAGTCACTCTACTAAATTCGACTTAGAAAAATTACTATTCATTTCGAACTTCAAGGCGACTTAGCAGATCGAAATCGAGCCCAGCATTCGACTATTCTGCAGTCTACAGGACTTGGATTAAAAACCACGCATCAACATTAGACAACTTTAACAACTAACTTCAAAATCTACAAGAATATCATATAAAGTGTGAAGGTACCATAAGCTTAAGGAATAATTCGCAAATATTAAAATCATTTTAAATATAACTTCAATTGGGAAATAACAATAATTAAATTCATTAATATAATCTCTGCTTTGGTGTTATAAATATTTAATAATTAAATACGACTATTTCAGTACAGGAAAAACTATCTGTAGTTCTGGCTGAAATAGTCTAACGTTTTTATTTGTCTTAGGATATAAGAAATATTCTGTTTTCATTTTTGTGAAATATTTTAATTGTTTTGTTCTTGTTTCATTAATTTTGTTGTGATATAAAGTTTTTAAATTGCTTTTAATTGTTTTTTAAAGAGAAATTATATACGCAATTCGTTTCTCAAATTTGTTGTGTTTTCTATAATTTATCCATTTTGTATATGCATAATATAACCTTGTTTATGATAAATGTTTTATGTGTGCTCTGGTTAAATATAGTTTGAAATTTTAAACATATTATCTTCAGAACTTAAGAGCCGGTTTCTTCCAAAAGGCACTTCCCTTGAAAAAGAGAGTGTTAAATAAGAGAAATAGTTAAATTATCGAGAATTGAAATAAAATTCAGGGAATTTTGCGTATATTAAAGGTTTTAAGTTTATGAGGACAAGCTCATACTTACAAAAGCCAAGTAGTGCAATATCTTTGATTGAAGAAAAAGTAAAAGAGAGCATCCTGGTCTTGTCCGCGTTAATTTAAAGCTGTAGGTGAGAATCGCACTGCGTAGGCGGTTGTACAGCGAGCTGAGCGTACGCGGCAACACACACACACACACACACACACACACACACACACACACACACACACACACACACACACACACACACACACACACACACACACACAATAAATGTATAATTTAGTAAAGTGTTATCTAAAGTAAGTTCAGTAGATCGGTTATAACACTGACTTTATAGTGGGATGCCTGTTTTTTCTCCTGCTTCAAACAAGTGAGTGATAATGAATATAGTTGATTTGATGTTAAATATCTATGATTTAAAAAAAATAAAAATGTGTTCATTTCCATACCTATTTTAAAAATATGTACTAATACTATTAATAATTATTTTTATAATAAAGTGTAACACACTTTTAAAGTCTATAACTGTTTTTGGTTTGGAAGTATGTACGGAGGTTTAGTCTCTACATAGTTAACCTAGAAAATGACTATATACAAATGTTTTCCAACTAAAAATGCCTGTGTATTTTAAGACATGCATTTTAAGGTCTCACTTTGTGTCTGATCTTACTGAACATTTCACAATGATTTTCTAAAATTGTTAACACTATTTAATCACAATAAGAGATTTTGTGAAATACGGACAGTTGGTACAATGAGTTTAGATTGTATTTAATTATGTATATTTTACTTTGGAATTTCAAAATCTTTGACGCACAGCATGTTTTATAACAGACTGGAAGTAGGCTGCTGCTAAAGAAATTATTGGCACTAACGAAATACATTCATATATTAATACATCTAATTATAGATAAATAATTAATAATTATTAATAATTATCTGGGAGATTTACAATTAACTTTTCCAAAAATTGTATTTTAGTAACTGATATTAATATTTATTATTAAATACGTTACGTGTAATCAAACACAATTAAACAACACGATAATACTTTACGGTGACATAATGAGATTTATACGTAAGAAATGATAATTTCATAATATGTTTAAAACATTGTTTGAAGTTGAATTATTTGTCATTACTATATATTAATTTCGTGATCTGGGTTAATTTATTTCACCTATTATAATATGAATGTTAATAAGATTAATATTTTTAAAATATTTTCTTTGTATCTGTTCCCCAAAAAATTGTGTGTCATTTTTGACATGTATCAAAATATAACTGTACAAAAAGATATTGTGTCAACACGTTGTCAAAGCAGGAATGTTGTCTTTAAATTCATAAAGTCTACTTACATCTAATTCTCAAATACTTTCACTTCAAAAGTTAATTTTGTTTAAGTTATTTGATTTTTTACACATATATAACTTCACGATTTGTAAATTACAGTGATACTGTATGAAAACGTATACTTTTCTGCAGTTAATTTAAGTCAAAGTTAGTACAATATCCGTACAAACAAACGTTTCCCAAACATTAACACAGTTCCATAACCAAAACAAAATATGAACAATAATATTTAAAGTAAATTATGCAACAACGTTAACATTTCTTTGTGTTCAAGAGATAACATTTGTAGGAGTGAAGTTTAAAAAAAAAAAAAAAAAAATAGTATCTTCGTATTTTCCTTTAAGTTGTATCAAGATATATTTATTTATATATTATATATTAAAACGTCATACATTCTCAAATTTAACAAACCATTTTCTTGTTCTCGAACTAAAAATGCTGTAAAAACATGGATTGTTGATATTATAGATATTGTTTATTTTTAGAATTACTATAATTTTGTGTTTATTATAAAAACCACATGACTTTTCAAGAGAATGGATTAACTCTTGTTATAAAAAAAAAAGGATTTCATTAAACACATATACATAGAAAACATAGAAGAGTACAAATATAGACTTTTACCCTTTTGGAAAATAAAATACAATATAGTATCCTTAGATAGGATTACAGATATAAAACTAGACCATTGAATTCAAAATAACTAAAATCATATGCGGATATTAGATAGCCCCATTTCCCATTGTAAACAGAACACATTAAATATCAAACACAAATTTGAACCAATAACATACACTGGTCGTCGGACCGTTCAGGCCACGATTTAAGCCTTGGATTATTTCCATAAGTTACTACTTTTAGTTTGACTATTGATATATTGACCTTTTCATGTTCAGCATGTTCTAAGTTCCTTATTTGATAATAAGAGTTGATCCAAACAGTCGAAACTTAGAACATCATATGTTAAATAATGACAAAATATTAGCCTGACGAATATCTAAAACTTTATCATACAACGAAAGCTAAAATAAAGCTACTTTGAGAATTAAGTAATATATACACAAGTACAATACATAAATTGTTAAATATATTTTATCTATATAAAACAAACAGTAATTGTCTAATAACAAATATTATAATTGAAAATAAATTCGAAGGATATAAAACTTACGTACGTAAATTGTAAGTCTATATTAAAGATGCCGTAGTAATGAATATACGTTGGAAAAATGATAATATTCTCTAGGAAGAACTTTTATTTTAATAGATTTTTCGATCATATATTTTTCTTTGCATAAAATTTACCCTCATAAAAAAATGTTAATAATCTGTATATTAGTTTGGTCTATGAAGCACTCTACAAACGACATACGGACAACAATCCAATAATTAATCTTTTTACTATGGGGATATTAAAGAATTATTGTTACGATAAAATTTCATCATTAACTTCACATATACATGAAAATTAAAATGTTTAGATTACTAAAGGAAATTTATATATTTTTAACTAGTAAAGGAGCCTTCCTTGTATTTTGATCTTCCTATTATCAGACGTCCATAATGAAATCTGCTCTAAAGTTTTAGGTGAACATATACAAGACAATCTAACAAGGATAAGTCTTGTTGAAATTAGGCAGAACATGGTTTAGACGTTAGACTCCTGGAAGCTCTACCTCCATTAAAACACCGAGAACATCGTACTTTTGATATTTTAATTCAACACAATAATGCTCGTTACTGGGAAACATGGCGCTTGCTTAGAGGTCATGTTCAGATGGAAAGTAAAAACATGTCAAATATCCTTAGTTCTCGATTTTGTTGTATTACAATTATTTGTGGAAAGAAATGAGATCATTATTATCAAACACTTTTGACATGCACTATTAATTTATAATGAAAAATTAAATTAAAAATTTATTCTATTCTGCAGTTTGTTCTCCTTAAAATACTAATTTTTTTGTGCATATTTTAAGTTTTTTTTTATATGGATCACTTTAAGAGATTTTTAGTCATCCATGAAGTAACTGCACCATAATCTGGGCTTCACTCAATGAAGCAACAAAGTCATAGATAGTCTTTTATTCCTGTTTACAAAGAATACCACTTATAAGTTATTGGTAAGTTTTCTCCATAATTCGATTTTGTCAACAAGCTCAAATGCCTTGTGTATTCACGTGGGTATCCTGTCTCTCCACGTGTTTTTCAACAATCCTATTCATATCACCTATAGTGTTGTATCTGCATACATTAATATAAGTAGTTGTTACTGTAATATGGACTATCCATTTCGCTTCTTAAAACTTTGTTTGTAGTTTAGTCAATATGGTTCTTAGTAGCACCACAACGTAGGAAAACATAGAATTAAATATTACCTTATAAATAAGATATTTAAATTCTGCTTATATTTTGAGACTTTATGTTCATTTCATGTTCCTAATATTCTCGATGTTGGCTATAAGGAAACAAATACTTTTTAGCAAAATGTAAACTGAATCGGTAGGCATCTCTCCGTTGACGGTTAGGAGTATTTTGTTCAAGGACATCCCTTAAGACAATAATTTAAATTTAGTTAAAAATATCATAAGAGTTTTTTAATCAAAATTTGCAAAATATTCTTACAAAATGTACCAATCGCCTTCTTATTAAAGGTAACGGTTCATAAGTCATTAATAAACTACCAAAATACCGTCTACGGAGCTTATATAATATCCCTATTAAAAAAAAAATTTTATATCTTTCACCAATTTAGTATAAATTTTGGAACATTTTGAAACTTGTGTATATATTAGGAACCTAAATTGGTTACAGGAGTAACTTGCACGAACTAATAATAACCTGATCGCAAACATTAAAACTCGATTTATATCAAATAAAATGAATGTTCTGAATGAGGTTGCGGAAGATTTCAATCCATAACAAATCAAGAAATTATTTTCGATTCATTAACATGGGCGAGGAAGGAAATTCGGTTAATATCATTTACAACATACATTGTTTTGTCCCTATTTAACATTTTGAAATTCTTGTTCATAGTATCAGCGTACACATTTTCGGAGTGAAGGCAGGAAAAACCATATTTGACCTCTACATTATGAGCAATTATTATTCTAGTGAGTGTTAAATATTATAAATGTTAAATAATAAGGATGATTTCAGCATAACATAAAACTCTGTCAGTCGGTTTATGAATATCAAGAACGAATAAATAAATTATTAGATTTCCCAGCTAAGGGAGCTTATCTCTTTATAGCTTATACTGGGGATAATGGAGCCGTAAAACTACAATTTTAACCGCAATGGAGTTGTTTTAGTCAGTAAAATGTTTTCATTTTTTAATATATTTTTTTCTTCGAAGCCAGAACATGAAATGTTCATCTCGTAAATTAAAAAAATATACAATTGGTTCTGTGTGAACAACAGGTATCGGTTTCAATAATATATTTATACTTACTCTTGTAAATCGTATAAGGCTGCACAGCAAATCTCATAGAGCAAGTAGTAACAGTGGGGTTTTAAATATCACAGATATTTTACACTTAATATGACTGCACTCAAAGCGAGAAAAAAAACAACATATAATCGTTATTGTGCTCTTTTCACTTTGATTGTGATTTACCATCATTAGTATCTAAGCCATATCCACCGACGCATATAAATCCTACAATGGTCACTGCCTTAAATAAAATATTGAATTTTACTTCCAATAATACGTATATTTCTTTCTAATCCACAGTAATGCATACATAGTAGATACGTGAAGGTATTAGAGAAAATATAAGTAAAGAAAATAGTATGATAATTATTTATTTAATATTTTTGTACCCATGTGATTGTCTAAGTTGTTTTTATCCACCTATGTTACTCGGAGGCCATTTTTTATTTTTGAACATATAAAATCGTTCCTTGGACACAATATAAAACACAGTTAAAATTATATTATGCAATGGTATATTTTGTACGACTACTATTTATAACTAGTATACAGATTTAGGTTATGGCCTGTGAAACGCGTGTAATACTTAAAGACTTTTCCAGTAATCATAATCGAAGGACCAGAGTCCATGCCATGGATACGTGAAACAATTGTTTTAATGGACAGTAATTTAAAAATAAAAATTTTCATCTTGTTATTGCATAGGTGTAAGAATTTATATCTATAATAGATTTATAAAATATTTGATTATTGATTCAGGTTTTGAAGTTATAAAGTAAGTTTTAATAAAATAACTAACCATAGAAAATAATAAGTATATTATTTTACAAAGTTAAATGATCTTAGGTAAAACCGATTTTTTTAAAATTACTACTCAAAGATGTAAACGCTCTTTATTAAAAATTAAAGGGAATGATAAGTGAAATATTTAGTACAAATATGATGTTGACAATATATATATATATATATATATATATATATATATATATATACCTATATATATATATATATATAATTCAAAAGATTAATTTTTTTTTTAAATTTAACTGATTTATATATCATTTATCCCCAAATTCTCAAAGGTAATATTGTAACGTCATAAATATAGTTTATTTCATTGAGAGTGAAAGTGCCTGTGTTTTAAACTAATTATAGTTCACAGTATATAGTATTTGCACGTTTAACAACCACCCATTGTGTGTGTGCCTATATGATTATAAATGGGAGAAACCCTTGACCAGTTGACGCCCAGAACATTTATTGTCGTTAACGTTCCCTTAACAATTTCTCCCCTATCTTACAATAAATACATTTGTTTGTCAGGGTATTATTATAAGAAGAGTTTGTTGAGACTGACCTTATATAATTTATTAAAGAGAGGGGTCTCACCTAAAACAAAACGAGAAAATCTATACGCATATAGGTACTTTGGGATTGTCAAGTCAGTACTCACTAAAGTGATCCACAAATGGTACCGCTTTTATCATGCCTTCAATATTTTCATTTATTTAAATTTTAAAACACGTTTAACCAAAAACAATAGGCTTAAAATTTAGGTGTTTAAGACCATTTCAATTTAACCTTCATTTTATGAGTGAAATCGTTGAGACGATATTTTACTATTATATATATATATATATATATATATATATATATATATAATAAATTAGCTATAAAATTTAAAACAGAAATACAAGGTCAGGGTGGTAGATTACTCTTATTGAGCCAAAATCCTTTGTGTAAATTTTTTACTATAATAATATATAAAATAAATTAGCTATAATATTTAAAACAGAAACAAAAGGTCAGGGTGGGTGGTAGAATACTCTTAAGGAGCCAAAATCCATTGTGTTAATAACATTTTGTAAAATAAAGATTTATAGTTGTCTCACTGCAAACTTATTGAGATTAATAATTTTTAATTACTTTAGTTGTATTGCATAATTTATTTCAAATAAAAATAGTTACGTAAATCTTTGTACCTCTTTGATACTGTTGGGTTCCGATATTTTCGTTTCTTAACTTTTATGGAAATTTCAGTTTGAAAAGGATATCAGTTTAAGGATTAAAAATATTACGTGGTAAAAATATCCGTATCTAATCATTTTTAAATTGCAACAACGTAAAATGTTATATTTTTCGAAAGGATATACAATAATTTTTACTTTTTTACGAAGCATTTTTTATCTATTAGCATTCACATAACTGCTTTTAGATTTTTAAAATGAACCATACTTGCCCGTCTTATCAAACACTATTGTTTCACTAAAGATGAAATATAAAACAATCATCTTCATTTAAAACTAGGTAAGATTTTATATTACACAAATGATTATCAAATACGGATTTTTTTCTATTAATATTGCTGGTAATAATTCATATGTCCTTTATAAATCCTTTATGTGAATCGCTACCTGAAAATAATAAAAACAAAGACACAATCAACTTAAAAGGATTTTACATGTAATAAAAATTTTAAGATGAATATGGACACAATGAATAGGTTATAAAATATATATCATCTACAAAATTCAAAATGCAAGTCAAGAATTTGTTATTTTATGTAATAATATTAATATTATTACGCAAAAACAACATTATACAATCATAATCATGAGTCTAAAACATAATCACCTCAATGATTTTTTTACAGATAGGGGTTTTAAAAAGGCCGCAGGGAATCAATACCGTTGAATAAACAAATATTGGAAACTAGTTAAAGAATCTATAAAGTGGTCTGTAATGTTTCATGTAAACACGATTGTCCACCTGATGACGACAGTGCAAGAAACACATAATAATATTTAAAGTGTCAAATTAAGAATCTGGAATACACACCTTACTACTACAGCTCAAATCACTCTCAAAGAGACCGTATATGAGTTTCTTGCATCATTTGCTCTCTTGGCGGTGTGATTGTGTTAGGGTTGTGAGTGCAGTATTAAATGCAAAATTACACACATCCACATCATGCAGAGTGGAAAATGTTGATGAACATTGTGATGTGGCATCAATGTAGGGAAAGTGTAAGACAACGAAAGTGTTCCAACCAAGGAAAGACGGAACACCATATGCCGATGGCTGTGTGGCTAAATACGATATTCGTCTTGAATAAGCCAACTCTGGATACCAGGTAATGTCCAGTTTCTACCAAGCCTTACCTCATACATATGTGGTTCATTGTGGTTGACATAATTCTTTACCTTCTATCATCGGAGGATTACTACATATAAGGATATGCGGACTATGTAGTAATGATTATCGAAGGATGTTTCCGGAAAATCTCTTGTTAACCATAATAAGACGACACTTATCCCATTTACAAAGAAGAATATTTATCCGGAATTTAGTGGTATTGATCATTCTGGAACAATACGGATAAGGTGATGACCAGGACATTAATTTAACCCAAAAATGAAAGAACTGTATGCAACAGGAGCAGCTCTAGAGTGTGGTTTCTACTCCGGAGGTAGACCTAATTACTGGCCGGCGGACACAAACAAGATACCGGATATTATTGATTTTTACATAACCAAAGGAATTTCAGAAATATACATTCACGTCGAAAACAATGAAAGCATCTCGTCGGACCACTCTCCAGTTATATTGACAATTAGTTAACTCGTAATATCAAACGAGGTAACAACCCCAAAACTTGCAAAGGGTAAAACGAACTGGACTCTGTTTGGCGTCCTGGTGGAGGAATATATAAATGTTAATGTGCCCATCAAAAATCCAGTACAATTGGAAGAAGAGCTTGATGTGTTTAACGATGTCTTACAACGTGCAGCGTGGGAGAGTACACATATAGGCCATAGAGGAATAAGAGGACGCAACGGAATAGAGAAATCAACTATCCATTTGAACTAAGAGAATTAATTAAGTACAAAAGGAAGACAAGAAAAGACTGGCAAAAGAGTCGGGACCCAGAGATAAAAACCACACTAAATAAATTGTGTAACAAAATAAAATCCTATATTAGAGAGCTCAAGAATGAATCAGTCAATAAATTCTTAGAAAATCTTTCCACTCAAAAAGGTGGACAGCATTTCTTCTGTAAGGCAACAAAAGGTATTTAAAGACCCATAATACAAGTCCCTCCAATCAAAAATGAAGATGGTACATGGGCTAGAAGTGCACAGCAAAAAACAAACCTCTTCGCGGAATATCTAGAGGAAACGTTTCAATCCCTACCAAGTCAAATTTGTGAACAAAGCATTCCTCCAATAGGAAAACAGGATGATGTAACTCCAGTGACACCTCAGGAAATAAAAAAAAAGAAATTAAAATCAACTTAAATGCGAAGAAGGCCCTAGGGTGTCACTTGATCTCTGGCAAAATAGTAAAAGCCTTACCAGAGAATGGTGTTAGGAAATTGCTCTATATAATCAATGCATGTTTAAGGATCGGACATTTTCCTCTTCAGTGGAAGTTGGGTGAAGTCATTATGATTCTAAAACCTGACAAACAACCTAATGACAAGAAATCGTATAGACCTATATCGCTACTACCAATAATCTCTAAATTATTCGAGAACATATTGTTTAAGAGGCTGATTCCAATCATTGAGGTTTGAAAGCTTATCCCCGACCATCAGTTTGGTTTCAGGCGAAGCCATTCTACAGTAGACCAAGTCCATAGGATCACGAATGTAGTGGAGAATGCGCTTGAGAAAAAAGGAAATATGTGCAAGTGTCTACTTGGATGTGGCAAAGGCCTTTGACAGGGTTGTGCATGAGGGACTGATGTGGAAACTACAAAGAGATTTACCAAGGCAATACTACACAATACTGAAGTCGCACTTAACTGATAGACACTTTCGAGTGAAGTACAAAGGTGAATACTCTAGACTGAAGAGAATTTCGGCAGGGGTCCCACAGGGCAGTGTGTTGGGCCCAGTCCTATACCTGTTGTACACTCGGGATCTTCCTACACCAGAAAAATCAATAATTGGTACATTTGCAAATGATACTGCGATTCTAGCAACTAATAAAATACCTGAGGAAGCGGTAACAAAGCTCCAGAAGGCCACCGATGAGGTGTGTAAATGGACCAAAAAATGGCGGATTGGTCTTAACGAAGCAAAGACAGTCAATGGTAACTTCACAAAGAGCAAGTAAAATCATCGGGTCCCAATTTTAATAAATTCTGTTACAGTTCCTTATGCTAATTCGGGTAAGTACCTGGGAATGACACTGGATGTAAAACTCAAATGGAAAGAGCATCTTAAAAAGAAAAAAACAAGATGTAAACTTGAAGTTCAGGAAAATTTATTGGCTGCTTGGAAGACAATCACAACTGTCAATACACAACAAGCTATTGATTTATAAGCAGGTCTTAAGACCAGTGTGGAGCTACGGCATTCAACTATGGGGCTGCAGTAACAAGACAAATGTAAATTTCAATCAAGTGTTTCAAAATAAAGTGCTTCGATGTATAGTGGATGCACCCTGGTACATCAGGAACGATAATCTACATAGGGACCTGCAGATAGACCTAGTCAGTGATGAAATCAAAAAACAGGCAAGGAAACATAAACAACGCTTCATTCAACATGAACACTTTGAGGTGCAGGGACTGTTGGATGTCACTCGGGTGGAGAGAAGACTGAGAGTACCAAGCCTTCAGATCTGATGGATTTGAGTGATAGGGAATAACCATTGGGTCATATCCCTTACAAGTGTAAAAATCTATTGTGTGAAGTGTACATTGCTAGATGGATACATACTCAGTTGTAATATTGAATTAATAAAAATAAAAAATAAAACAATAAACGGTTAATTTCAAATATCTGGAAGTGGTAATAAACTCAAAACTAACCTGGCAATCGCACTTGAGGCGCACGGTAGAATGACAAAAAAAATCGTAATGGCATTACAGAGGAACTGGGGACCATGACTAGGAATGGTTAGACACATCTTCACTAGTATTGTACGACCTATAATTTGGAATGGGATGGTAGTGTGTTGATTTGGGACCCAGCGGAGACAACCTAAAACCGCTCTGAATATTGTTCAGACATTGGCATGTTTAAACACTACCGGAGCCATGTACACAGCAATCTACAAAGGAAATATTACTTCGGCTGTTTATTCCCCCCATTGATCTCTTTATAATGGCATAAGCAAGATTTGCTGCCTATAAGCTGAGGAGCAGCGGCATCTGGATAAACTCATATATGAGGTATGCCAGAGTTATAAAAAAATTAGCAACCCGATACTAAGTAGAGGTACTGATATGATAGACTCCAGATACACGTTTTCAAGACATTTTAAGGATATGATGACCCTTCAGGACGAAAATCCAGTTGTAGGAAATACAGTTTACCTGTTGTTTTACACCAATTGTTCTTTGGAAAGTGCGGCGAGGGAGCATATAAACTGAGACCGAGGATAAAACGTTCGTTTCCATTGGGGCAATATACCTTGGGATAATAATTTTAGGCGGGACCTTTAGAAAACATTCATTCACATACATACATAGTAAGGCAGTAATTATGAACTTACCAACACTATAATAAAATCTAGTTTCGAATGGAAATTCTGAGAGAACCTAAATGCTTTATCCCAGCATATCCTTGTAATAAAACAGAGTTATGCACTGGGTGTAGGGGTATAAGGGATTTAAGGGTAAAGAGAAGGAAGACTATCTAGTTAACGGGCTTTGGATCTGAGTTTGTGAGACCTGAGCCTGCTGTAGGAATAACTTTTTGTCGTGTTAAGATAGCGATAGACAGGTGTTTCAAGCAAACACATACAAGGATAGGGAGTTCTTAAGGGGTACTCAAATAGTAAATCATTAGTTATGAACATCCCTTCTGCTAGTCGTAAAAGGACTATAATGGCCCGAGGTAATGGTCAACTCAGGAAGGTCCACGGTACTTATTACGAAACTATGTGTTCTGGGAGTCCATCTGCATGTGGTAAGTGTTTATCATGACGAAACTGTGTGTAGACTATAAACAGGAAGGGTAAGGATACAATCATTGCTACTATTGCCATTCATAACAATATCTGCGGAATCATTTGTTTTTATTTGTATCAATAGCTTTCAAATTGGTCATTATACCTATAAAATATTAACGTGCCCTTACGCCGTAGCGATTTTTGTCTGAGGAGAAGGAGAGTCTTAGAAACAAATCTGCCACAAATACGAATGCTTGTTTACAAATTTCACCATACTCTAAAACTTTTTTATGGGCCTGGAAATGGTATGACGTATGATTTCAAGGCTGCAACACATAAAATTTTAGTTGAAATTGCGTAGACAGTCTCTGAAACTTTGTACTTTTTATTTATTACAATAAACATTGAAGGTCATCGACTCCGATTTAAAGAGCTACACGGAAATATATACGGCAATAAAAAAAATACCAAGAAGTCTTGACGAGAAAAAAATTTAAAATCAGACATGAACTATCTGTTCTAGGGAAAATATTTGTAATGACGGTGACTGCTGTACAGTAGAACTAAGATCTTTTAAGTATGTAGTCATGATGAAATGTGGGGACAAGAGGAAGGAGAATGGTGTAATATTAGGCGTAATTTTAGTTTATATTCATCTTTAAATCAAGAGATAATCAATGTGAATAAACTTCCATGCACCTAACTATGTGAAATAGAGATGTTGGGACTATATTGGAAATCATTTCGTTGTTAATAAAAGTAGTCTGATTAGGCCAGGAATCCACCGGAGGGTTTCGGTTAGTAGTTCATCTTTAAAATAATTTCAAAACGATAAAAATACTTCAATAATATAATTTTTTTAAATTAGTTGCACATTTCATTATTTTATGTGGTAATATTTTAACTTAAACTTAGAGATTTAGAGATAGCTTGTGATTTCATAAAAAACGAATAGTGTTAATGATGTCGTTAGTTAGTGATGAAAAACAGTATTCACAAAGATACTCTATTATGCATTCTAGTGTAAAAATGTCAAAATTGTTCCCTCATTTGTAGCATTACTTATAAAAGAAACATTGTGTATATCTGTGTTTTGTGACACGTTATAATATTGTAGCGTGAATAAAATCTTCGTGATTTGTTTTTGAAACATCGAAAATTGCAAATAGCTATGTCAAACTAAGATAAGTTTATTAACTCAACTATATAAGAGCGCGTTTAATTATGTCCGCTGAACAAGAGTGTATATTTTTTAATGTTTCATCTTGGTTAAGAGTTTTCATTAATCAAACATTTAAAAAAAATCTATATTTATCTTTATTGTTAAAATATGAAATAAAATATGTAACAGTATCAGTACAAATATCATTTACATAAACACTGAATAATATTGTCCTAACTCCGATCCTTTTGGAACTCACGACCTAACATTCATCCATTGGGATCTCCTCAAACAAAGACAGACGCTTTTGCACCTTCTCAATTAAAATGACACAAGTAAAAAATTTCTTTTTTTAAATATTATCATGTAAATACATAAAACTACTTTACTGCTGTGCGTGTAAACAAGTCACAACTAAATAATCCCTTGAATCCGCTAGGCACCACTAATACCGTCTTTATTCTAGAACTAGGGCGCTATTTCTCATTTATAACGACACATAAAACAGATGATTAGGATTCTAATCAGAACTATAAAACAGAGAAAGGTAGAAGTGTTTTTATAAATATTGTGATAAAGGAAAATAAACATAAGAATAGTAACTAAGATTATAATTAAGAAACCAATGAAACTTTATATTTAGGTTTTTTAGGGAAGAGTATACAACCAAAGTTAAAGAGAAGAAACGGTTAAATAACAGAGACAATTGGTTTAAATTTAAATCTAAAAATTTAAATGTTAGTAGTGAAGTTTACGTTTATGTTTGAAAATCGAGAAAGCATCATCAATAGATGAAATTAAAGCCAACTTTTAATGATAAATATAAGCTGAAATTCTCAATTAAAACTAGCATAGATGATGGTCAAGATATCTTCACAAAAATATGCCTCGTAAATATAACTTGATGATTTGTTACACCTGCAAGATATTATTGTCTCTAACAATGAATAAATTATACCCCATTACAGATACACAAAACCAGAGTGCATTAAAATTCTCAAAAGTACTATTTAATTTATTGTTGATAGTAAACGTTTCGGTTATTTAAAATTGACTTTAAAAAGACTTTAGGCAAAAAGGCAGACCAAATCGGACAGTAATAATAACAAAAATAAATTTTAAAGAGATATTTTCTGAAGATCATACTAGCAAACGCATAAACCATAAAAGAGTAGATGACGTAATAAAAAAAATAGATACGCACACATATGAGTCCACTCCGAAATTTTAAAGCGCAATATCAGTAAGAAAACACTCGTGAATACATTACAGATGGCAAGAACATTACAGATATAAACCGACATTATGTTAAAGAATATATAGTATGTAAATATTCTGATGTTTGACCAGTGGGTAAACATAAAAACTTCCTCAAATATTGATATTTATAAGACTAATAAGATTTTATTAATACATTACTACAACAATTGTTTACTTTATTATACAAACAGACCTATTTCAACCTTCTGCACTATTATTGAAAAGACACAAACACTTCAATATATTATTGTTTATTATTGGCTATTGAAATGTAATTTAAAAAAAATAAAATTATAAATTAATATCTGCAAAAAGGGCTTCATAAAACAAGTCGGTGTTATATTGTTCGTAACAGTCCTGTTAATACAATAAAAATAATAATGATTGAAAATATCTGGAAATAGACCTATTTTATTATTTATTTATTTTTAAATATCTTAGTCCGTCCATGGTCTATTTCCAACTGGCTTTGGAAAGGAAAACATTTTTTTTCCCATATGTGTTACACGATAAAATATCTTTTAGGTTCTCGTTTAGTGTGTTAAAAATATTTTCCGTATGCCAAATAGAGAGGAAAAAATTAAAAATTCTAACAAAGTACATCATTACCACAGCTTTTAGATTACATTTCTTTATAAGAATTTAATAACATAAGGGAAAATAAAACCGTATAAAATTATAACTAAACATTTTAAGTGTTCATGTTAACTAATGTTTGAATTCCTAAAGTTGACTAATATTTTGAATAAACAAAATATACTATTGATTGTCATAAATAGATGTAATACATTTAGATTTAAAATATTATAACTAATTGGTAATATTGGTAATATTTGAGTGATGAATTTGATATGCTTATCATTTAACAAACGTCGTAGAGTAAAATACTTTATAAATAAATTTCAGATATTTGTATGCACTTCGAGATCGGGTAATAAATGAAACATTATTTAAATAATACTCATTCTTTTAAATATTTCTTATTTTTTTATTGAATTTTGTCGGTAGGTACTATTTAAACAAATTTTATTACAGTTGAAATATTAGTTACTATACGTACACTTTATGCCAGTTATACGAATCATTACAAGAATGAAGGTAACATGGAAAACCTAGTCATTTCTAAATACACAACTGCATAACCATTGAAAACTTGCAACTACTTTGATGCAATGCGATTAGAGCCGAATCTGTAAAGTACCTGTTTATATATTCCAGATTAATATGGACGGCCTTGACTTTATTCACAATCTATCTTCAATGTTCATGGTCTGCAATGTTTTCCATTCCATCCTTATATTCGCACTGCTCCTAAATTTTGCGCACTAACATTTATCTATCTAAATATTAGGTTCTTATTTTATTCGTGTGGATACGAAATTCTCTTATAACTTCTTATAGGTTTGCTGTAGGCCTATTCCGCCATTCTCTCCACATGTCCAAATCATTTCATTATTTGAGCTTTCACAAATCTGAAAATATCCTGATGTTCATTACCTTTGTTTTATGTCTCATTCTTCCATCATCACCTTATATTAATTAATTTTCCATATAATTGTTACCAGGGGACTTAAATTTAAGAAAAGGCGGATCCAAAATGGTAACAATGTTTAGAAAATATAAAAAAAGACAAAGACAAATTTAGTAATTAACAAGGCTCAAGTTTATTTAAACAGAAAAGAAATTTCGACGGTTCAGATTTTATCATTTACAACTTAGAAAGACATCCTGAGACAAATCATCATAAACAGCTTATGATTAACAATATTATAATTAATAAAAGTTATACGCCCTTAATGTAACATATAATAATTTAAATAAAAAAAAAAATTAATCAATAGATTCTGAAAATTTATCCCCCCTTTTAGTTTATATATATTTATAGTTACAAAATTTAACAATAAAAAAAAAGACAATGAGCACAGCTTAATAATTAACAGGATTAAAATTAATCCAAAAAAAAAGATTATACGCCCTTAATGTAAAAAATTACAAAATAAAAAAAAAGATGAAAAGATACTGATATTTATTCCCCCCCCCCTTTTTACTTTATGAGATGATAGTTTTTTAAAACAGTTACAGAATTTAACAATAAAAAAAAAATATAAATGAGTTTAATGTTTTAAATTCAAAAAATGCATATCAATTGAAAACAGGTTCATCACTAGACTAAAAGTTACATAATATTACTTATTTGGTAAATTTCTTAAATGCTATATTGGCCAATAAATTTATATATTTTTAAATAAAGAATTTATTATACAATGAGAAGTTTATTTAAAAAAAAAGGAAATGAAATTTTGAAGATTGAAATTTTATTAATTGACGTCAATTTTTTTTTGATAATTTAGAAAATAACCTCTTGGAGGTTGTTAGGACCGAAAGTTTGCATGCAGGCTCCACCCAATGATTTTTTTTTATATAATCTATAAATAACTACACAAGTCTACATGTAAAAGATAGCTTTAAGAAACACATATTCGCTGAAGCAATTTAGGCACTTGTACAACATAAGTTTAATTAAAGTTCTGTAAAGTCAGTTCTAAGGAAAACATCACTTTTGTGCACTTGAAAGTTTGTAGATATTTTAAACAAAACGTGTTTTGTAAACAGGCAGAAACATGTTAAGAGCTTTGCTGGTGTATGCAATATGAGGCAAGAATTGCTAGATTTCTCCAACCAGCGTATTAGCTGAAGCAAAAAACACGTTTTTTAGCGTCTGTGCAAAATCAGACATGTTGTAGCATTAAATTTCTTTATTACAGAAAATGTCTTGTTATTTGTCAAAATTAAAGAAAATTGATTGCATCACAGGAATTCGTTTAAGATTATAATTAAAAGCTTCTTAGATGATTATAAAGCTATTTATATATATATAGTTTTGTTTAAAACAAAGCTTGTATAAGACTTGCAAAAATCTGCAAAAGTCTGTAAAACGAAATTTTCTGATTTAGAAGAGATTTTTCTAATTGTTTTATATTTGACATGTTCAATAAGATGTTCTGATTGTTTAATGTTCAACATTAGTTTGCACTAATTTCACATAATTGCTCGAAACTTAAAATGTGCCTGTTCAAGGTTTTTTGTAAAGTATGTTTTAAGAAATGAAAACATGAAATACATATTTTAAAGAATACATGATAATTAACAAATTATTTTAAAACATTAACAAAATTTAAGATATGATAAAATCTGTAAAGCTGAATACCTGGAAAATCCTGTCGTGGAGCACGTGATCTTGTGCCGTGAAAATAAAAATTTATTTAACATACTCGAACACTAAAGCGCACAAAACAGTAGACTGACATATCATTTAAGAACTGAGATGTGAATTTTGAGACCAGATGAAAAAAAAATTATATCTAACGGAGCTATGAAAGAATGTAGAACATTGTGAGTAATTACAGGTAGACTGGACAAGGGAGTTTTAGAACAGGTGGGCTAACCAGCCGTTGTACTTTGTACTTAGATAGAGACAGATATAGAGAGGGAAGATAAGAGGGACGGCGAGTGGACTGTCGATAACAAAAATGCAGATTTATTCTACTGATTGCTACAGCTCTCCCCCCCCCCCCCGAAAGACGGAGTTGGGGTGGAGTCAGAAAAGAGGCCAGAAGGGCCTCCCGCAAAATTTAAAAAAAAGGGACAAGGGGCCAGAGGGGCCTCCAAGAAGATTCTAAAGAAGTGGCCAGAAGGGCCTCCAAGAAAAGATTGAAGAAAGGGGCCAGAAGGGCCTCCTACAAGCTTCTGAAGAAAGGGGCCAGAAGGGCCTCCTACAAAATTTTGAAACAGGGGCACCTGATAGAAACAACGCTTCATAATGCTTTTATAGTCACCACTCTAGGGTGTAGCCTCCTTCGGCACTTACTTATTAAATTTTGAAATTTCTACAGCGTCTCAGCTCTTCCCACCTATAATTGGGATAAGCCCAGGAGAGAAAGAGCTGAAGGATGACGCAAAGGTCGACATTGCTGTGCATGAACTGACTTTGTACACTAAGGTACGTGGGGAAAGGGGTGGAGTGGCACCTCGGGACACCAAGACGAGGTGACCACTCCGGGGACCAGGGGAGGGAAAGTGCATAGCACTTTGGTCTTACAGGAAAGGCCGGACTCAGACGGGGGGGAGTATCCTCTGAGCCGACCTTTACATTTAATTACAAAAATAAATAAAAATAAAAGAAAAACTCCTGAAGCCAATACTGGTCAGATCATGCTCAGCGTCGTTATTTTTTTAAATTCCTCTTCTCCCATACGAAGAAAAATTTAAACTATTCACGGCTCTTAACAATTTCCGTGAGAAAAAAGAATTTTGAAGGGTCTAAACAAATAATCCATTTTAAAAATAAACAAAGAAGCAGTATGAAACGTTGGGAAGTCAAGATTGTTTTACTGCACAAGGCAGGGCATGTGGTGTTTGACTTAAGGTCTTATATATGTATCATGTGCCCCAAAAAAAAGGAATTTAATTTAATCAAAAAAAATTGTGTAAAAAAAAATTTCATCAAAATATGTTGTGATTATAAAAAAAGTGTGAAAGAAGTGTAGCAAAAAAAGAGTGTGGCAAAAAGACAGTATAAAAAGGTGACCCACAATGTGAGAAAACCCAACTCCGGTTTTCTCAACCCTAATAAAAAAAACTAAATTAGGAAACAAACATGTTGACCTGCTAATAACAAACAACCAAATAATTTAAGAAAAGACAAACAGGCCAACCATGTTGTCCTACATAAAACTGGGCCCCTATAATTTGGAAGAGAGAGAAAAAAAAAATGTACACAATGATATATTTTTTTTAAAAAGGTGTTCAACATTTCAATTATCTATTAAGAAAGTGCCACCATCTGCATCAACCAGTCCACCGCCATCTTGCCTATTGCTCATGATGATAAAAAAAAATAAATAAAAATAATTTTCTTTCAAGATGACAAAAAAATTTGAAAGCGAGCTCAGTGTTCTTTAGTGAGTCTGCTAATTTCAGCAAATCTACTGCCATTTTAACTATTGCTGATAATAAAAAAAAATTAACCAAGTGATTTTAAAAAAAAAATTTCTTTTAAGATGATACAAAATGAAGAGAAGGACAAGAGAATGACTCGAGAATTATATGTTGTGTAGTTGTTGTGTATATGTGTGTGTGTAAGTACGAATTAATACAGACAAGCGAAAGAAAACTCGAGAAAATTTTGAAGGAAATTTTGAATATTTTTTTTGTTTTTTTTTTGTTTCTAACTATTTTTGGGTTTTATTATTTATTTAAATTTTTTTTTGGAATTCCCGAATGAGCCCGCTGTCTGGATCAAATTCAGTGAATGACTAGAGTGTGCAATGTATGTAAATATAAAAAATTTATTTAAGCAGAGAAAATAATAAAAAAAATTTTTTTATCAAAATCGGTTTAGAAGTTTTTGTGTAAAGTGTTTATATAAAAATAATTTGAAAAAAAGAGACTAATAGGTTTATATAGATTTAAATATTAAAAAAAGTTTCATCAGCAATAGTTGTGCAGTATTTGAAAAAGCTGCAAAACATAAAATTTGAGCCTTGTTTAACAAAAGAAAAATTTTGAATTTAAATTTAGATGGTTCCAATGCAAAATTTTGAAAATTAACTAAGGTTCCAGAATATAAATTAACCACTCTATAATTTAGAGAAAACTACACTAGAATTTAAAGCTAACCACGCTCTGCTACCAGAAACATGTTACCAGGGGACTTAAATTTAAGAAAAGGCGGAACCAAAATGGTAACAATGTTTAGAAAATATAAAAAAAGACAAAGACAAATTTAGTAATTAACAAGGCTCAAGTTTATTTAAACAGAAAAGAAATTTCGACGGTTCAGATTTTATCATTTACAACTTAGAAAGACATCCTGAGACAAATCATCATAAACAGCTTATGATTAACAATATTATAATTAATAAAAGTTATACGCCCTTAATGTAACATATAATAATTTAAATAAAAAAAAAAATTAATCAATAGATTCTGAAAATTTATCCCCCCTTTTAGTTTATATATATTTATAGTTACAAAATTTAACAATAAAAAAAAAGACAATGAGCACAGCTTAATAATTAACAGGATTAAAATTAATCCAAAAAAAAAGATTATACGCCCTTAATGTAAAAAATTACAAAATAAAAAAAAAGATGAAAAGATACTGATATTTATTCCCCCCCCCCTTTTTACTTTATGAGATGATAGTTTTTTAAAACAGTTACAGAATTTAACAATAAAAAAAAAATATAAATGAGTTTAATGTTTTAAATTCAAAAAATGCATATCAATTGAAAACAGGTTCATCACTAGACTAAAAGTTACATAATATTACTTATTTGGTAAATTTCTTAAATGCTATATTGGCCAATAAATTTATATATTTTTAAATAAAGAATTTATTATACAATGAGAAGTTTATTTAAAAAAAAAGGAAATGAAATTTTGAAGATTGAAATTTTATTAATTGACGTCAATTTTTTTTTGATAATTTAGAAAATAACCTCTTGGAGGTTGTTAGGACCGAAAGTTTGCATGCAGGCTCCACCCAATGATTTTTTTTTATATAATCTATAAATAACTACACAAGTCTACATGTAAAAGATAGCTTTAAGAAACACATATTCGCTGAAGCAATTTAGGCACTTGTACAACATAAGTTTAATTAAAGTTCTGTAAAGTCAGTTCTAAGGAAAACATCACTTTTGTGCACTTGAAAGTTTGTAGATATTTTAAACAAAACGTGTTTTGTAAACAGGCAGAAACATGTTAAGAGCTTTGCTGGTGTATGCAATATGAGGCAAGAATTGCTAGATTTCTCCAACCAGCGTATTAGCTGAAGCAAAAAACACGTTTTTTAGCGTCTGTGCAAAATCAGACATGTTGTAGCATTAAATTTCTTTATTACAGAAAATGTCTTGTTATTTGTCAAAATTAAAGAAAATTGATTGCATCACAGGAATTCGTTTAAGATTATAATTAAAAGCTTCTTAGATGATTATAAAGCTATTTATATATATATAGTTTTGTTTAAAACAAAGCTTGTATAAGACTTGCAAAAATCTGCAAAAGTCTATAAAACGAAATTTTCTGATTTAGAAGAGATTTTTCTAATTGTTTTATATTTGACATGTTCAATAAGATGTTCTGATTGTTTAATGTTCAACATTAGTTTGCACTAATTTCACATAATTGCTCGAAACTTAAAATGTGCCTGTTCAAGGTTTTTTGTAAAGTATGTTTTAAGAAATGAAAACATGAAATACATATTTTAAAGAATACATGATAATTAACAAATTATTTTAAAACATTAACAAAATTTAAGATATGATAAAATCTGTAAAGCTGAATACCTGGAAAATCCTGTCGTGGAGCACGTGATCTTGTGCCGTGAAAATAAAAATTTATTTAACATACTCGAACACTAAAGCGCACAAAACAGTAGACTGACATATCATTTAAGAACTGAGATGTGAATTTTGAGACCAGATGAAAAAAAAATTATATCTAACGGAGCTATGAAAGAATGTAGAACATTGTGAGTAATTACAGGTAGACTGGACAAGGGAGTTTTAGAACAGGTGGGCTAACCAGCCGTTGTACTTTGTACTTAGATAGAGACAGATATAGAGAGGGAAGATAAGAGGGACGGCGAGTGGACTGTCGATAACAAAAATGCAGATTTATTCTACTGATTGCTACATAATTATCCATGGTATATGTCCCTCAAATTATCTAAATCTTCTGTTATTTGGAGCTTTGTTCTTCTTGTAACAAAATAACCTCTCCGTCTATTTTTTTAAATATTTTTATTCATCTATTGATGTCATTATCATTTTAAATTAATCCAAAAATATCTGAAACTAGAAAATTCTTTTAATTATATAAGAGATTTAAGACACGCGTGCTCTTTATGTCTACAAATTTTGAATTATCTTTGTATTCATGGACTTTGTATTCCTGCTTTTATTAATATGCATTATTTATATCGTTTCTCATTATATCTCTTCAAGCAATTATTTAAGGATATTTACTGTCTTTGTACAAATCATTATATACATAGACACTCATCTTTCAAGCGGTATTAAAATAGTACTAAAAACAATCTTTGGAGGATCTTGATAGTGATCTATTATCGACAGTAAATACCCTTACATAATGACTGTCAATCACTTGATGTAGACAAGTGATTGTTTCAAGATGAAAAAGCTTACAATAAACAGTTTATCTCTTAGTAACAAGTTGCATTAAATTTTTTGTAATATATTCACAGTAATGTTTTATGATAATATTTGAATCTATTATTATTTGTAACAAAACCTTTTTCTTAAATTTAACATATAATAATATACAACGATAGGGCATATATCGAAATATGTGCAGACTATAGATATATCCTTAAAAAATATTTTTATGTATTTCCTATTTTATAAACTATATTAGAAAATATTTTAACAGTTTTATTGTAGAATTATTGTAGTTTTGTGTGCATCATATATGCCCTAACTTATTACAAAAAAAAAATGTAAAAAAATAATGGACATATGTAATCAAATTGAAATATAATCCTTTAAATATACTCTTACCAAACTACCTACCTTCTTTAGGCTGTAGCTACAAACAAGTGTGTATGTATTGTATGTTTGATCAATATCTATCATAGAATAATTAGTAGTACTACTGTGATTCTTACGAATAGTATATGACAATCATGATCTAAGAATCAATCACTTAAAATAACATCTACTCTTTCTATAAATTTTAGTAAAATATGAAAAGTAATCGGATAATTCACACTTTCACGGAACAGGTCCACAACCCATCGAAGCATACCTGTGGAGTGTTTCTTTCTGTCGACGTTACAATATCTGTATAGAACATATATGTATATTAGCATAGTTATAAACGAATAACATTAAAAATTCACTAATTATACATAAGTCTAATTATTGTCATTGATTAAAGTAAAATATAAATAAATCCCAAGGGGCGGGAGTTATATGGGGCGGGAGTTACACACACACACACACACACACACACACACACACACACACACACACACACACACACACACACACACACACACACACACACACACACACACACACACACACACACACACACACACACACACACACACACACACACACACACACACACACACACACACACACACACACACACACACACACACACACACACACACACACACACACACACACACACACACACACATACACACACACACACACACACACACACACACACACACACACACACACACACACACACACACACACACACACACACACACACACACACACACACACACACACACACACACACACACACACACACACATGTTTATAATGTGATGTGTGTGTTGAGTTGAACTAAACGTGACATTATGACGTGCATTGTTCTAATTTTATAATATTTTATGAATTTCTGACGAATTCAAGAGTAACTGATTGATAATCGAAACGTACGTCATCTACATAAACTTAGAAACGAAAACGGGACTGCGAGAAGCATACTTAGATACAGATATTTATTTATAAAATATATTATACCCATTCCAGTAAGGCAAACAAAAATATATATATTTATTTCAATGAATTAGTTGGATCGTTTACACTTCCAACATTAGAGGAGGCGAGAGGAGGAGTAAAGGTATTGTGTTCAGTCACATGTTTCCACGAGTGAAATCAAAATATAAACAGTTCTCAGATCGCTTACATTGCCAATATTTAGAGGTAGATATTATGTTTCATTGTTCATTTAATCCAGACAGTATTCAAGAGATAATATAAGTTACAATGAGGACAAAATTGTGTGCATATGAAAAACGATTTTCGTTAATTCTACTACGTAGTTTTTTTAATTTTTTTATTAAATATACGATAGTCTTAGAATAATTTATTATTACATTCATGTCTATAAATTTAAATGTCCTTCATAGTCATCAGTGAGAGTAGTAAAGTCATGTTCACAAGAGCGCTTTATATGAATACATTCCAATAGTAAAGTAAGACTCTTAACACAACCAAAACTATGAATACAAGATAAAATGTGTTCAAATTTTGTAATGACATTTACCATGTTATTTCGATATTAAATATATGTAAATAAACCTTGTAATGATTAAAAATAAATAAACCGAACTCTAATATACAAAATTTTATAAGTTATAAAAACACTAAATGACAAAAATCCACATGCAATTGGAATTACACATATAGTAATGACAAATTTTTTATTTTCATAAAGTAAAAATGACATATCTAAAACTGTACTAAAATTGTCAAATACGTAAGAAAAGTCGTGTCTAATCTACTTTCAAACTTATTAAAAAAAATTAAAACAACAAACAAACCAAAAACGAGTTATTGGAACACGTAGGGTATATGCATTCCAGGTTATTTATATCCGAGGAATTGAGCTCGAATAGGACATATTTCATGTTCCTGCATCATATCTTATACCCGTCGCCAAATGGGAATATTTATACATTAAAGTCAATTCATATTAATAAAGTGGGTTACTCATATTCAATCATGTTTATTGTTGGAATATTTAGATTTTAAAAATTGTGTTTTTAAAAACTTTTTAGATTCTACCGAGACAAACTAAATATTTTTCATTATAACAGAGCTTTACCATCTGTGTTAATTTAGTGTATTTCATTATCATATAGCTTGTAGTAAAACTGTAGTATAATATAGTATAATGACAGGCCAAAAATCTATTGTGCTCTGGTAGCCACGGTTTTACTACAAGTATAAAATAGAATACATTGTTATTAACCGTAAAGCATATTAGAGCGCTCCGGTAGTCAAATCCAGTGCTAAATGTTATGTAAAAATATATACACTAACACATGTGGATGAGTAAAGTAATTATCGGTGAAAACTTTAGTTACATAACAATTACTGTATATAAAAACACATGTGGCTCGCTCAAGTTACAAGAGACAGAATTATAGCTATATAAAAATATAATTTGTTATATTTACACATTTAGTGAACTCTCTTAGGCACAGTCAATACTAACAGGTACATGAAAACTATTTTCAATACAACTGTCCTACAAAAATATCCTATTAAATATTCAAACAATATACCAATATATAAAATTAAATAGATTTACATACCTTGGATAACGTAGTTTAAACCAAGTGTTTTTATTGTCAAACGTATCCTTCTCTTGAGTTAGACGTGTTACATGACTTATGAAATTATCAAATATTGTACACGAAACACACATTTATGTCAAATAATACATATTTCATATTTAATATGTTCATTGGAACCTCATAATAAATAACAAATATCACAATAACACTTATAATCACACATCATTTTCCTCTTTAACCAATGGAACACACAATTATTTATAAACGATAGTCAGCTGTGTAACAACTCAAGACATAAAACACATCAACTGTGACTATATTTACACAATCGACCTAATTATTTCTTCGTTTATATGGTTGGCTGTAAATATACTGGTCTTATTAAATATGAATTCTGTTTACTGTGGACATTAAATATCTGTTTGATAATGTCATAAGTCATGAAACAGATGTATCACATCTAACTCAAGATATGAATACGTTTGACGATAAGAAACTAATAGTTATATGAAATTAACATTTGTTAGTTTAAGTTATACTCAATATATCGTCATGTGAGGTTTATATTAGTTTAGATTACTCTAAATATCCATAGATGACGAGGACGAATACGTCGGATTGGACGGACTTTAATGCAGTTTAAGGTAAAAACAAGATTGCTGATGGAAGCGGGTGTATTCACGTAATCTCATAAAAACCAACGATGGACAACAATACCCGGGTAGACTAATGATGAAAGAAATACAAGTATTTATGAAACAATAACCTCACAAATAAAGGTAAGACCACATATTGCTTAAAATAGTATATACGTAGTTATTTCACAATATAATATTGGAGTTAAATTTTATTTCATTTTATTTTCCATAATATTTACTCTATCGTTGATATCTTGTCATCGTTCACAGAATACCTGATTTTAAAGGTGACTCACTTGTACATAATATCATACATGTCGTATAAAGTCTTCTACACATTCAAACACCCACAACATAATATTTTCGTGATCACAGAGGAGTTACTAGCCGAATGTGACATAAGTATTATGCGGAACAGTTATATGGACTATGTTATGAAAGATTATTATAGGGAAATAGCTAATACAATACGTTTGTATCACTTTTAGTATAAATAACAGACTAAATTCGAGGTTCAACAATTTATTTATCAAAAATTACACAAATGATGGTGATTTTACAGTGGAATGATTTTTGACATGTCAGCCAGTAGCGCCTTTAAACGATCATCGCCCTCGGCTTTCACCACCGGCAGCTTCATGAATTCAGATAAATATATATCAAGATTATGTAGAGCAACTCCCCTAGGTCCTTATTTCTCCATTTTGCAAAACCCCACATTCTTTCTACGAGTTGCGATGTAGCGCCAGTACAGGATATGTAAAGTTTTATTTATCATTTACCTTAAAATCTGCACACCGAGTCCTGTTAAGTTGTTTCAATACCAATAAATCTTTCTAAACGTCTGATATTCTTGTAGAAATAGACTCAATATTGAGCGAAATGTAAGCAATATTACTGCGCTAAATCAGCTATTTAACTATAATAACATGGTCTAAAGTCTAAAGTAATAATTATATTTCACTGGTTAGTATAATCAGTAAGTACCATAAAAGGTAAAGAAATATTCCATAGATAATTGCACGAGTTTCAGTAATTTGCGTTTTTTTTTTAAATTGGAAATTAAAACAAGGAATCTAAGAAAGGATTCCGGGCGTACAACTAGCAATAAGGAGTTAATATAACTAAGACTATCTGCAAAAGTAATTTTAATAAAAACAATTTACAGTGCATAACGAAAGGAATAGCAAACCCAATGTTAAAAAAGATCCCTGTTACTCCAACATCGTGGATGCCTAACGTTTTTTATAGAAATGAAAAAGGTTTAGTCTCTACTTTAAAAAGTAAAATGTAATCTGATCAGGTCTTGTAAAAATTTAACTGAAAAAAAAAACCAACCTTAGGGTTGACAACTTTTTTTTAAATTTTCCTGTTAATTCGGGTTTTAATAAATGAAGTCGTAATGACTTTATTTGTATATTGGTTAATTAATAAGATCATCTAATAGCTCTATATGTAAATTATTATTATTTAATGCATGTATTATCTTTAACTCTCCCCAATTGAAATGTTTGGACCAAATTCTTTCTACTATTTTTGATTTAACTGATAGATCTAATCAAGTATTATTTTTTCGTTAAATCATATATATATATATATATATATATATATATATATATATATTATAACGATCTCAAACGATCACAATGTATAAATAATTAATTATGCCTAGTATCAAATATTAAAATAATAATAATAATCAATCAAAAAGTTAACATTAATAAATAATTGTATGAATGTGTAAAATGAGACAAAAACACATGTGAACAAGCAACCTTACCGAAAGAGCAGCTGCAAGGTTAAGTTTGGAAGATAACTGTACAAATTGACAAACGTGACAAGGACAAGAGAAAGAAGACATTCTGTTTTCCTTAAGAGAAGAAAGTTCGCCGACATAAATAAAAAATAAGTAGAAAACATAACGGAGTTTTGCTATTCAACGCAGCTGCATGTCATAAAACTGGGAACCAAGAAAAAATGAGAAAGCGAATACCTAACGGTATCTCCGAGGGCGAAGTTAGCGCGCGTAAGAAAAAATTAACGATTTTAGAAAGTTAGAGGTCCAATCAGAAGAGGCCTGAGTTTTAAAAAATGAGATTTTGACCAATAAGCGAAAAGGACGCTACACTTGAAATTCGAGAGAGGTGAAATCCAACAGTAAGGAGAGTCAGTCTAGAACTGGGGTTGAGAGCGTGTAGGTCTTGGCTTACAGCTAGGAATCAGAGTAGGAGGTGTTAAGAATTAACCGAGGGTTTAATTCAAAGTCATCGAGTAATTTAAAGGCAGAGTCGCCACAAGATTTAGTAGTTTTTTTTGAAGTTTGTTAGTAATCATAATTAAAATAGAGTCAAAGAGTATAAAATTCATAAAAGAAGAGGAGAGAATCATCGCGTCGAAATCAATAGTAGTCGAGAACGAGTAAGGAGACCAAACAGAGTTTAGCGGACGTATCACCAGAGATTCACCATCCGTAAATGAACCAGTGATTGCAGCATCCGACCTCCCAGGATAAGGATACGTCTTGTGTTAGTGCATCGTTAGTGATTGTGTTGTGTACAAGTGCCAAAATTATAGCGGACGAGGAGAATTGTTTGATAAGTACAAAATTTCATAATTAATAATCATTAGAGTTAGTATTTCACTTTGATGAGTCATAAAAGTTCCCATGCCCGAGATAAGAGTCAAGTTTTTTTATAATTTAAATTAAAAGTAAAGTAATTGAGCTAGCCGGCAAAATAAAAGTAAATTTGGAAATAAAATAAGTTAATTAAAGAAAATTGTTTTGTTTTTGTTATAAAATTGATATAAATTTAATAAGAACATTAGACAAGATCTATAGCAACATTGGTAGAGTTTTGTTTTTATGTAAATTGAATAATCAGTTTAGATTTAAATTTGTCATCCATAATATTGTGTATTAGAGTAAATTAGTTTTAAAGAATGCAAGTGTGAGAGAATGAAGTAGTTTTAAGATATTCAATGAATAGTTAATTGAATTGATACTTGTTTGTTATAAATAATTGTTTGATAATAAATCCTGAAGATAGTTAAAGGGTAAAAACTTGTTTTGTAGAAATAATTTACTTAAACCATCCTAGTTTTCAAAATAATTAAAATAAATTAATTTAAAAGTAAATAAATAAATAAAAATATTATATAACATCGTAAATGTTATAATATATATATATGAATTTTGTTATTATATATATTTTTTAAGAGATATTATTGTTTCACCAGTTACTGCCAGTGATATAATTATTTAGAACTGCAAATACAATTTGTAGTGTCGTATTATTTTTATGTTTAGGATTGACCAATATTACATAAAATTGTTTTTATTGTCAAAACCAGTAAATTTATTCTCGTACATGTACCATGCCTAAATACCCCTGACGCAAGCGATCCATATAAAAGTTAAAGGTTTAACATTTTCTCTAGACCCTTTATTTTTGTTGATTTCTTTTTTTTACGTTTTGAAATTAATGATTGAGTATATCCATTGATACCTAAACAAATACAATTTATTTCTCAGTTTATTCTATCTCCAGATGATCCATACCAATTAGGTTCTTACTGCAGACATTATGCAAATAGTAAAATTCTGAGATCAGTTTAGTTTTTTTAATACACAAGTTCATTCAATGAGATAATTTACAAGAAGTTACAATCATTTTTATTTTTCATAATACAACAGTGTATTTCTTAAACTATAATAACTACTTTTTTAAAATAAAACAGATTATTTTGAATATTACTTATTTCAATAAATTACAAACTAACAGAATTATTGGATCAAATACCATTTGTAAAGAAGTAACTAAAGACAAAATATAAAACCAACGTCTAATTAAACATTTGTTAAATTATACTCCTATAAAAAAAAAATCAAATACTGATTATTTAGGAAAACTCTGTCAACACTACTGTAGCACTCTTATCACTTAATAATTATACAGAAATAATTTTTACAATACAAAATTTACTACTTTATTTGTACAAAATAATTTGTTGGTTCATGTAAAGGATAATATTCCTGCTATGCTATATGGAAGAATCACTACCGGAAAATATTAACAATAAAAACAACAATCATCGTAAAGCAGAATAAAGAAAACAATATATATATATATATATATATATATATATATATATATATATATATATATATATATATATATATATATATATATATATTGTAGAAAGTGATCACATCAAAGTTGCTACATTTTCTATTTTATACAGTAATATTACTATTAATATGCAAAAACCAACTATGTGTATAAATATGTGATTTTAATACATTTCATACGCACCAATTATTTTGTGTAGATATAGTTAGTGCAATGGCAGTTGTGAAGTCAATTATATTTATAAAAAATTATGGATAATATAGCTAACTACTATGACTCTGAAAATTTCTGGGTTACGTAATTATCTCATGTACGAGTAAAGCTGACAGTATGGATTTAAATAAAATCTTAAAAACACCCTTAAACTCCTTCTCCTAAAACATAATTTCCTCTTCTTAACATTTTAGTTTTGTTCATGTGTTGCATATTCTAGTTGTATTTGAAATATTTCAACGTAAATTTAGAGCTGTAAAGATATATTGTGAATACATCTAAACAGCAATCTTAATGATGCCGTTCGTTAGTGATTCACAAAGATATACGTTATGCCACCTAGAGGTGAAAAGACTACACTTTTCTTTATGAAGTGTAGCTATGCTTAATGAAGCAGAGTTAGAAATATCAGTGTTTTTTACGTCACAAGGGAAAATACTCTAGGTAAAAACATAAATATCGTGGTTTTTTATTAGAAATCATAAGAAACAATTAACCATTCCAATTACATGACAATTGAGCGGTTTGAAATCAAATCTAACCATGATTCATCTCTATAATTATTTCCCTGAACATTAGGATATATGCATATTATATATGTAGAATTACAAGGTATGTAGGTAGCGGCATTTTAATTTGACCTGGGCAAAATATACCAAAAAGTTTAAAATAATAATGACAATCATCTTTACGTCCGGAACATTAAATAAAATGCTTGGCAGTGTCACATTATAAATCGGATACATAAGAAAAAGAAATATACTTGAAATATACATATAAAACAAATATATAGGATCAGAAACCAATAAAATGCTACAAATAATTCAAAATCCCGATATTCATATATTGATTAAATTTACGTGAAGTCTAATTTTAAATCTAATATAAATTAACAATGAGCTGTAGTATATAAATAACATTGTAATCTGCCAACACCAATGCATACATAGTATATAATACTACACAGAAATAAATATATTTAACAAAATTAAACAAAAATTTCAACTTATAACAAAAGTTATATCATCTCCATAGAGATGGTAGAAACTCAAAACTAAGTGTCTAACAATCAAAATTCCTGAAAGTTTATATATTTATATATATAAGATTAAATTAACAATGCATTTATTATTTTTTGTTGTGATTTATTCAAGTTTCTTATACTTAATTGTAATGAATTGAATAGTTTTTTACTACCATCAAGAAATATGATGTTGCATTGACCAAATGTAAGATCATGTTTACCTCTACTAAAGTTTACCTGGGTTGGCAAACCTAAATTGTAACTTTTTAGGAATAAAAAACGATCCATTTAGCCTGCAAAGAGAGAGGAAAGAGTTAATACAAAATGTTGTTTAAAAAAAGATTTTACAATAGGTTTTTTTTTATTTACACCAAATGTTATTATGATTGCCCTCTTTTGAAGACTAAGAAGTTTTTTTTTCAATATTTTATTAATTTTTCTTTTTATTTACACAATACTTTAAATAACTGTACGTTTGAAAAATTATACTAGTCTTAACACAATATGACCAAAATATAGTTTTAATCAACATAGAGATTATACTTGCCTACTTAGTTCATAAGCGTTCAATTATAAAGTTGAATTTGATATATAAAGAGTATGTATACTCACAACTACTAAACTGTTTATTTATGTATTTTTTATTTAAGTTAAATTCAATAATACGAATTTTACTTTTATTAAACCACAAATAATATTCTGCACACCACTTTTCAACTATGGAATCAATTATTGTCGATTTTCTATTGGCTTATGATACACAGTTATTAGTAAGTTGAGTATGAAAATTGCATAAGAGGACTAGGTCTCATCACCCTAGTGAAATAGGCATTAATGGATTGCACAGTGTATTTGCAGTTCACTGTGATACCACCTGCAACGACCTATCCACCGTAGCTTAAACATTCCTAGTTTCGTTAAGCCAAATGTTCTAATATTTACTCAAGATATATCACTGTATTCTAATCGGCTGATTTTAGCATATAATTAATTGTATAGCGTACATTACATGGATGCAACTACTGTGTGAATTTTTAATATATATATATATATATTAAATTGAAATATTTCAAACAGTTTTATTTCTATCGATAAGTTAAGTATCAATTTATATATTTTCTCAGTTGTAGCTTGACCGAAACCGTATTTAAGGTAATGAATTGATTTCTAATATGTCAGTAATCCACGTGTGTATTTTATTGATCATTACAAATAGGGGAAGAGTATATACATTATTATTATTATTCAGTCTGTATGAATCGTAAACAAAACTAAAATATATTAAATAAGTAATGCTAATTTAAATATATGAAATAATTAGGCATTGAACACACTTAATAATTACAATATTTCAAAATAGAACTTAAGTATAATATAAAATATTATAACTTTTCTAATAAACAAGCAATCAAAATAATAATATAAATTTATAATTAAATCATGTTAAATTACACAGTTAAAATGAATCTGATAATTAACTATATTTATGAAACTATTTTGAGTGGCCTAATATAATTGAAAGTTAAAATGGGTTAATTCCACACGTTTTATCAATGTTGTATAATATAATTTGGAAATAATGAAAAATGTTATTATAATCCTACATTTTGATTATTTACTTATTGCGTTGTTTTAACTGGATATGTATTCTTATGATACTTGTGTTTGTTAAATTTGTTAACGGATACACGTTTCATTGAATTGTATTGTTGTTAATGATTATAACTTATTAAATTGATAGGTGTTTTCTCCGTACACATAATTCTAAGATATGAGTGAGGTTATACCGAAATCGTTAATGTGGCCGCTAGTATCACAGTATGTACGAGTAAACCCATCACCAGGTTTTAGGTTAAGGGATATAAATCAATTTGATTTTCTCTGTTTTCTCAAAAAGTGCAGACACCTGTATTAGTTTCTGTTAGTAATATATATATATATATATATATATATATATATATATATATATATATATATATATATGACGTTATATATATATATATATATATATATATATATATATGACGTTATATATATGAGCCAAATGAGATTGAATAATATATTTTTTACAGCAAAGAAGCGTGCTGTATTATATTTTTTGGATTATTATTTATTCAATTCAGAAGTTACATTATTTTATTGTTTAAAATTAAAAATTTCAATTTATGGTCGGAATCACTATTACACTGACTTCTTAATTACGTATGACGTAATGTATAACAACTAATAAATGATTCAACTGAAGATTACTGGAGTAATAAAATAGTCAACTAATATTCACCATCGGTTCGTTTGATAACTTACTTTGTACTCAACTGAGAGTGGATTTCAGGGCATCAATCACGTCCTCCATACCATATGCAACCCCTAAAGTTAAACTGATTGTACCTCGTAGTTATTATGTAATGACGATTGTCGATATCATTCGCCAAATAACTAAGTACAACATGAGAAATAACAAGGTAAAAACAAGAGAAATGATACTTTTCAACGGTTGCATTATTAATATTTTATTCTCTAGAAAACTTTGTACTTTTTATTTTGGAAAAATAATGGATATAATTTACGTAGTGACGACCGTTGGAAATTTTAAAAACAAGTTATAAATTAACCAATATATTTTGACATGGTTAGATTATGCCAATTGTACCATTCTCTTAGAAGCTGAATACAGACTACTAGAAAAAATAATATTATAAAGTAAATAATAATTCACGCTACTTCGTTTGGGTTGTAAGAGGACAAAAAGGGGGGGTGTTATAAGAATCTGTAGATATGCAGGCTAAGAGGTGCGGAAACTAAAAAAAAAGTATAATTTTGTGAAAAGAAAAAATAGTTTAACATTTACTTAGTTTCTTTTTTAACGTGTCTACGATCCTCACGTCCAATATGGTAGGATCGGGTAGGATAGGTTGTTTATATGTATTCAATCAACAAAAGTAAATAGTTTATTCATAAGCTAGTAAGAAAATTGTAACGTTGTAATATATGTAGTTCCCTTCATATTTATATCTAGAAATAATTGCCAACAAAACACAATGCTTCTTCTTTCAACTAATACGAATCTTTAGCTCATCAAAACTTTATTAATCATAATAAAAGATTAAACAGTACGGAAACAACCATCTTCATCCCGGGAGTAATGTCTGTGCAATATCATTTTACTAGTTAATGCCCTTACAAGATTTACAAACTTTATTAATAAAACTGGAAACTTTGTCTGCGACCTATTTTTCACTATTGGTGAAGTATAGCCGGAAGAATACCATACTTATAATATGAAAAAAAAAAAAAAAAAAAAAAAAAAAAAAGATATTAAAAACACGTACAGGATGATCAAAAAGTCTCAGTGCTCCAGACGTTACACTATCGAAAACAAGCAAACATATTTTAAATACTAGTTTTAGGCAAATACAACTACGGGTTGCTATTAGATATAATTTATCCACGCATATATATTTTTGCTGATAACAGACGGTGTTAGTGACCCTGGTAGTGGACTATATTGAAGTTACTTGAGGTAAATATAGAGACGAATGTTAGGTACTAAGCAGTGTGTGTTACTAGTGGTACAATTATTTTGTTGTGATGGAGAACCCAAACAATAAGTTCAATACGTAAAACAACACAGTTTTATGGTAACATAGTCATATTTCAGTCGAAGGCAGTTCTGAATTAGTTCCGGAAATTCAAATTTTATGAATTTTCAGTGACAATACACGATTATTGTCTTTCATAAACTAGTATATTATTTTAGAAATAATTGTAACTAAATACTTTTCTTTAATCGGCGCCTTTTTTACCAAGTTTAAAACTTATACAACAGCGACAAAGAAAAAGAATAATCTATTCTATATTTGTTTATATTTAATCCATAAAGTAAACTTTATAATAATAAAATGTTATAATTTATCTATTATTTATAATTAAAGTCATTATTAAAAAGTTTCACTGTGACTGGTGGGTTTAAGATTGATATTATTACGAAAAACTAGATAAATACTGTCTTAGGTATAACATTTAAATATAACGGATTGGTAGACCTAGAGAAAACTAAAGTAAGTTTTTACTCAATTATTTGCACATGTGCTTAGTGGAATTTGAGTCGACGACAATAGTTGTACATTGAGTTTAAGGTTAATTGTCTTTATTCCTGTATTTACTTATTTTAAAAAGTGCTTCTAATTTACACCAAGCTTTTATTTCATTATATAGCCGTCTTTGTAACACTGTTAGAAGAGCACCGGAGAGTTAGAATTATAATTTTTATCTTTAAATTTCGTTTAACTTTTTGACGAAGTGGGATGAATGCGGGACTTTGTTTATGGTACGGCAGCGCGGCATACCCTTTCTTTAATGTAGTAAAAATTATTTATACTGTTTACAACCACAATGTTAAAATAAGACATAATTTATTTTAACTTACAAAAAAAAATATTAAGATATTTAAAATTGCTTTTCACTTCCATACATCGTCAATAAGGCCCTTCTATTTCCAAGTAGAATCAGTTCAATATTTGATAGAGTTTCAATAGGTATTTACATTTGTTTCTTGAATTGATTAAGGATGGTGATGAAGTGGCAGAGTTGAATATGTTTATTTATTTTATTTTTCATGTTGAAACATACCGAGAAGCACTCAAAATACTTATAGCAGATTTCAAATTACGATGGGGGTGTTAAAGAAGAACGTAGTAGACCTTGTACCTGATTAATAAATATAATAGCGTGAATGAGACGCTGCCAAAAATAATTAAAACAAATAAATTTCAATGGAATGTTTTTTAATTTTTTTTATAAAAGTTCATAGCGGAAACTTTTTAATTAGTAAAATAATAATAAGTTGGATATTCTCTACTTTGTCACAATTGCGTCGTATTATTTAAAACGTTTTAGAATTTCATAATGTTACAAAAATATGAATAAATAAGCTAATAAATCTATATCAATTACCTGGTTTTTTATTCTTAGATTAGGATTTAAACTCCTGAGAAATAAAATATAACATTCATTTAACGTAATTGTGAATAAAAGTAAAATATGAAGTAGTGTGATCTGTTACACTTCCGAAGAATTGGGCGACCAGACATTGAGGCTACAATAAATGTCTATGAGTTGGTTTTTCAAACAGATATTCCAGTTTTGACATACTTATATATATATATATATATATATATATATATATATATATATATATATTATTTGATAATTATCCTATAAAGTATAATAACTCAAAATAATTACTAATACATTTCGTCTCGTTTATAATATATCTACATGTATTTATGGTTATAAATTCATACGGTAAATTTCACAAATCAAAATATATTTAAGAAACTATTATTTAAAAAAGATTTTAATATTTTTTTCTCAACAAGTATATTATTAAATTTGTACAAGGAAAAATTATTTTATGCAAACAAAATAATTATAAAGGAAAAGATTTTAAAATTGCGTAATTTTTTTAATATACATTTTATTCCTGAATAAAATGCATCAGAAAATTCATCTTGCTATATTTTACACTTTTTTTCACCAGTAATTCAGAACTAATTTGATTTATATTGGATATATTTAAAGTGGATTCCAATTTTGTTTAAGACATTTAAATTATAAGAAATAAGAGCACATACTGCTTGGGAAAGGCGCTTTCTTGTAAAAAATTCTATGAATATAGTCACCAGTATTTAACTTTACCATTAAACTGTCTCGTCTGTTAATTACACTACTTCTTACCAGCTCAACACAAATTTTTATAATGAAATGAACTAAATACATTTATTAAATTAATTTTTACATTCTAAAAATAAACATTCGTTATAATAAAAATACATATAGTAAACATTATATGTTGAAGAATGAATAGAATACATTATAATATTCAAAGATAAGTATATATATATATATATATATATATATATATATATATATATATATATATATATATATATATATATATATATATAACCTAGAACTAATGCTGGCAAACTTTTCGGTTATCAACCTTAAAAACATAACTCAAATATAATCACCGGCGGTAACTCAAGTTTCATCTAACGGGTTTAATTCAAATTATTTATCTCAGTCCAAGTTTTCAATGTTTTAATATGTGAACGTCTGAGTTAGAGTAGGGCGCTTCTGCATTTTGCTTGAGGTGTTTCGTGCTAGAGAGCAATATTTTACACTTTGAACTTACCGTGAACATATATTAATAGACACCTAATTTTAATAGTGAATAACTATGACTCACAGAGGATTCTTTGCTTTCACAGTTTAAAAGAAGATTTTTAATGAACATGTAATACCTGCAGTGGACACTTAGAGCTCTTGATGTATACCTAGGACTGGTCGTCAATTCCAGAACTCGCAAGGGTTACGTAGTTTTGATTTTGTGAAAACAATTATCAGTGTTATTTTACAGTATCTTGGTCATTATTTGGAATTGCAGTCAACCATTATTACTGCCCAAATACTTTATTTAATTCCCATGGGTTAGGGGTCAAGGGGAAGGTTTCGATTAGGTAATTGATGACTTTAAATTTGAACGCTCTGCGAGGTGTATTTATTAATAAATTATTTCGCTTCAGATTATAACTCAGCACAATTTATTATACAGTTACCAAATAAATTGTTAAGGCAATATTATAATTAATTAATTGGTTAATAATTATGAGATATATTAAATAACATTCTTCTGAAGATACCCCGTTAATTCACACTCCATCGTAGATTAGCGATAAAAAAAATAGACTAAATAAATAGTTTGGATAATAGTATGTATAATAAAGCCTTAATGATATAACATAAAACCTAATGGAGGACATTTAGTAATAGATAATGTATATCGAAACCTTACATAAATTCAGTATCTTTCTAAAATAACAATTTAATATGTTTTAATTTTTTTTTCGTTAGTAATTGAGTCATACAATTTTGGAAATAAAATACTTTTATAAAAAAGTGAACATTTTATACTATAATTTTTTTCATACGAAAGTATCTTATATCTTATCCGTTTTGAAGTCCTAGCATCAATAATGATAGGTAAATTACTAGAATTATATTTGTAACTGTTATTTAGTGTTTCTACTTTAACATAAATTCAGCAGTTGAATTTGAATATTTAAATAAATGTGAGTTACATAATTGTTACGGTAAATCTTTCACTTAATTTATACCAATTAAATATATTACACAACCGAAGCTGTTCAAACTATTAAAGACATATTATATATATATATAGCTTTAAATAAGCTTAAAGCTATGACGTCTACGTCATTACATTTGGTTTTGAGGTAGAAGTACAAAGTCATAACTCTTCATAATATTTTTCTGGCAATTTTCGCTGATCATGCCTAATTATTCATTTAAATTTTACCATAGATGAAATAAAATATCATGTGGTTGTTTTTTAAAGTCAAGAACGCACGTGGCTGTTTTTTAAAACTACGATGTGGAATTTCGCTTTTACAGCCCAAAAACGTTATGACCAGTTTTATTCCAAGGAATGTTGAGTGTATAAGGAGAACCGATCATGAACAAAAAAAATGACAAAACAAAATATAACATAATAAAAACAAGGAGAAATATGGTTAAATGATTATGAGTTTATTTAAAGCTCTATATAAACGCTCAATGTCAAACAATATTTTGTTTCTCAGTAACGTGATCGGTTCAAGTGTTTTTTTTTCATTTTATGTATCCGTGTTTTGAGCAAAGAAACGGGGGCGGAAGTGTTGATTTTCAATTAATGGAACAAGTTCAAGTATAGCTTATAATATAAGAAACTGAATATCCTTCATTAATTTTCTCTTAACTCTATATTGTTTCTCTAAAGGATATTGTTTCTCTAAAGGATATTGTTTCTCTAAGGATATTGTTGTTGCTTTAAAATTTTCTTTTATACGTAATTTGTAAATCAAGAGAATATACGATTTCATGCGGAAGGTATAAAATGATTATATTTACATAGTGTAACATATAAGTAGGATAAAATGTTTACATGCATATTATTATTACTATATTAGTGTACTTATATGAATTAATCTCAAATTTTAAATACTTCGAGAATCATAAATAATGTATAGACTGATGGATGGCTTTAAAAAAATCTGACTACCATGATATTTATATACACCAATCGAACTTTACATATTTATTGTTAGTTGTCATCCAAGGGCACTCTCGACCTTAATCAATATAATGCTTATGGCGAGGATCATGGCATATGATAACTCACAATGGTTAGATTATAATATTATATAAACATCTTTAATATATATTTCTCAATTTGTTTTCAAAACATTGATCATCTTCTATATCAGCTTTACTCGAATGGCAAAAACGAGGAGATAACCTCATCAATATAAAATAAAGTCGTTTTATCACTTAAAATATTTTGTGTAGAGGACAATGTATATTATGTTACATTTTATAAATGGGTTTATAAGAAAGATGGTGCAATGTGCTTGTACTGTTTTTTGTTTTGTTTTTTTCAACTAATAGAACATGATTGGATTGGATAGTTGTAAAACTACTTTATAATAACAGTAATCACAATTCCTTTAGGTTGTCAGATTTAATTAACGACAAATATGTAAAAAATTATAAATAAAATAACTATGTTTGTGAAAGGTTAGGTTAGGTTAGGTTAGGTGATTTGTGGTTCATGCCTACTCTTATTCATATACGGTTAGAATCATAAGAAATGGGCAATTACTAGAAGTTCCCATATGCTATAAGGGGTTTCTGTCATTTCACGGAATCACTGCCAAACGGGTACAGTCTTTGCAGAAAGGGCTCAAATCAACAGGATGTGCCCCTATAGACATGCGTGGTAAACATTGATCAAGGCCTAACAGACTCTCAGATACCGATGTGAGTAGTGTAATTGAGCATATTGGTTATTTTCAAGGGAGGAAATCGCACTACAGCTTGAACAAATCCCCCCAAAAAAATACTTACCTGAAGAACTTAATATTAAAAAAAAAGTTTGAAATGTTAAAGGAAAAATATCCTAAAGTTATAATCTCTTATGAAAAGTACAGAGAATTATTCAACACAAATTTTAATATAGCCTTTGGATATCCTAGATCGGATACTTGCAGTATTTGTGACCGAAGCTATACAATCTAATTAAGCTAATACCAGTAACGACGAGGCTACAAAACTGAAATTAAACTCAGTTGGTGAAAATGAACACTGTAATAGAGTTACATTTTGAAAAAGTGAAGCATTTTACAGTCGAAAAAGATCATGTAAAATGAAGTCACAGAAAGACAAAACCAAGGTTGCTATTGCGGTGGATTACCAAAAAACCTAAATGTTCCAAATATATGTACCAATGATGCCTGCCTATTACAGGAGAAACTATTCTTTCTTTATGTATAATATTCATCAGTTAACTGACACGGAATAATTTTCATTATTAATAATTTTTTTTTACATACCCAAAAATATCAAGACATACGGGTGCTGATGAAGTTAGCTCTATGCCATAAGAGTATTAATAATTTAAACACAGATGTTAAGTGTTTGACAATATATTGTGATTCTTGCTGCGGTCAAAATAGAACTATCCTACCGTTTTTAGGATGCTACACTACATAGTTCACTTTGTGAAAAGATTAAATTCCATTACTGTAGTTTTCCCATTCGTGGTCATTCTTATCTCCAATGTGATAAGAACATGGGATTAATTAAACAAAAATGTTTAGTTGAACTACTGCAACAGTGGAATGATGTGCAAAATTCGCGTGCAAATCCAAAGCCTTTTTATGTTAGTATACTGTGAAAGTCAAGACATTTTCAGGTGTTGGACATTGTTTCTTTCCAAGATATATGTCGAAAAATGTCCATTCAAGAGTATGCCAATAAGGGAACTGAAGATTGTTATCGAGCATCCTCGATTGGTACTGCACCGAAACTCTTACAACGGTTCTTTTGAACAAAGTGTCGTTATTGTGATTTCTTTACCAGAAGCATTATTTAATTTGACTTCACTTGCATATGATGGTCCTCTTTAAAAAGTAAATATGACGATCTCCAGCACCAAACAGTACTTTGAAAATATACCACATGAGGCTACCACATTTTTGTTTGGACACTCATCCTTCTAGCCTGTGGATATTCATCATTATTGCTATGTTTATTATGTATCTTTCAAATATATACATTTTTTTATTTCAAAATAGGTTACTATAGCAACTCTCTAGTTATTAATTTAAACACTGATAACATTGTAGACATATTTCAATGGCTAATAATATTTTCTTGTTACGAGTGTTGTTACTTTAAGGGAGTTTTATATTTAATTAAAAATCTCTTTTTCTCGTAATTAAAAAGTGTAGTTCTTGGAGCTTCATCATTTTTCCCCTGCAGTCTTCATTTCCTGTGCCAAAATCATAAAATCGAGATTATCTAACAAGGCGAATAACCGTGTCAATCTAGAAACTACTATCTGGTTACGTAACTACTCCCTCCATATTAAAGAACATTTACTTCTTAGTTATAATAGCTCTTTTGACATTTTACTAAACGAATTTTTTTTTCAATATTAATGCAATGTTTTAAGCGTTAGTATAATAGAAAAATATTACAATTGAATGACGACCAAAAAATTAATTAAACAGTAACATTATACCAGAACTCCCTTAACCTTAAAAAGAAATATATCAAAAAAAATAAATAAATAAAAAAAAAATAAAATAAAAATGGAAAGAAAAAGATTCTCTACTCCTTAATCTGATCAATTGATAAACATGTTCAATTTTAATCGCCTGATATATATATATATATATATATATATATATATATATATATATATATATATATATATATAATATGGAATTACAAAGATTGTTTATTTTACACTGCATGCCTGTAAAATAATATGCTCTACTTCATAGTATATCTTTAAAAACTGTCACTTTCTCCCTGTGTGGTAGAAATAGTATCACGACTCTAATTTTAATTAAATATAATTTTTTAAATTACTATTGCTGTGGTCACCTTTATAAATTTTTACAATTCAAATATAACACACAATTCATTGCTTCTCCTAATATATACTTTTATTAAAGAGAAATGCATTGTAATAAACTCAGTGAAAATGAATAAAGTATCTATGTTCAAACAAACAAATTATTAGACATTTTTGAATATTGGGCGCGGGATGTATGTTTTTGATATTTTTTGATGTTGATTGATGGATGTGTGAGATTCTAGTGTTTTTAAACCGTTTACCGTTAACAAATGGATTAATGTTATAAAATCTATCAACTGTTTTTATTTTTTTATTTACCAGGTAAAATGAATTTTTATTACATTTCCATTGAAGTCCTGTGCTTAACAACTGTTTTGACAACCAACGAAATTTCAAAAAATTGCATCTAATTTGACTACACTACATATTTACACACACTACATATTTTGTAACATATTTACGTATAGTTTACTTTTGACTTGTGTGTTATATGCCTGATATGTTACCTACATGATGTAATTAGTTCAATTTATGGATTGTTATATTGTTCTTATTTTTATATAATATGTTTCTTTTATACTTACATGATTTGAGTACATCTTATGTTTCCTAGTATGACAGAACTCTTGTAAAGTTATTATTGTACTAAAAACTAAAGTCTTAATTTTCTCTTTTTGTCTAATGGAAAGTATAAACCGGGACTACTCACATAATTCCTAACTTATTGCCAATTATATTGCAAGTGTAACAGGGCTGAAATAAGTTGTTAAATGAAAGCTCCATTATTCCACTCCTTAGTGTGTTGCATACAGGGGGAACTAGTCAACAACTATGAATTTCTCACTGTAGTGTAAAAAAAATCATATATATCCAAAAATCATTGATATATTTCTGGTAAATTTGGTCTGAGTGTCTATATTTGTCCCTAACAAACACATTTTGATACAACCACTCTTAACTGAGGTAGTGGTTTCCCTTTTATTTGGACGCCTTGTTTTGGCACTTTTTAAAAAAGGTTTTATTACCGTATAATAATCTACTATTTTAAAATGGGATTATATCCCATAAAAAATTTCCAAAAAATATTTTGCCTTCTGTCATTACGTAGTTCGTCTGTCAAAGTTCGTCTTTTCCTTTGTATTCTGCCCCTCCCCCCCCCCACTTCATTTGTGATGTTGACAATGATGTCGCAAAAATCCGCTGAAAGATATTTCCAAATGGTCGACGAAAACATCAGTGAAACGAGATTAGCTACAATGCAACCAACATGTAGAAGCTTCTGCTTCGTTACCGCATAGGAAGTAAGAACTAATGAAAACATCTGTAATCCTCGTTTTAAGCAGAATATGATAATAAGGTAAATTTGAAACAGTACAAATAGTTTTATAAAGATTTATTTTTTTAGTTAATTATATGTAAAACGTTATATATAGTTACCAGTATATTTACCTAAATCTCCTAAGACTTACAGTTGGCTTCAAATTTGGTAATAAGAAAAAAATACATATATATATATATATATATATATATATATATATATATATATATATATATATGATTTAAGTTAAATTAACTAAAATTTTCTAAAAATTCAAATTTTTTAAAAAAATTAACTAAAATCATATTATTATGTTTAAATTTCAAATAGGTTTTAAAAATCATATTTCAAAAAATTATATGTGATTCGCATTTTTGGGGGCGACAATTTTTGGAATAATAAAAGTTTTCTTGCAAAAATATGAAAAAGGATTTTTTTTTTTAAATTTCGTACTTAAAAGAATAATTTTATTTTGGTGTTTTACGAGGTTACATTGTCGTGTACAATTAAAAGTTTCCTTACCAAAACTTTAAAACTATACCTTTCTTGTAAAATATATAAATCGAACTCTTTTTATAATAGTGAACAGATGATGGAGTTTGTGTAACTCTATAACTGAAAACGATATGAACTAAATGAAACATTAATTTAGAAATGTAAAACATTTTTAAACAAGAGTTACAGCCTACACGAGAGCTAAAATAACAATAAATTCTCTACGTCAGTCACAGCGTTATAACTGTAATATAACTGTAAGAAAAAAGTAAACAAACTAAACTATATTAATCTATTCTCAGGAAACTCATGATGGAAAATGTGATGTGTTTCATCTGACCAATATATCAGCACAGTATGTACCACTGTATATTGTTTATCTCAAAGATAGCTTACGAAACAAAATGCGTTGTATTACGAGTAGAAATATTGATATAAGTATTATGATCACTCTATAATCAAGGCGTGAAACTGCACATATACCGCGGCGATTCATCGAGCTGCCCTTTCATGACCTTTACGACTATACAAAATTATCTTTCTAAATAATAGCATTGATACTATTTAACATTGCTTCTCCATTTGTTTGTAGAGAAATTTATATTGCTTCTTTCGTAAACTAAATGAAATAAACTTTAAAGTACCCGATGATTCTCCTATGATACATGGATAATAGTTACTTGGACATAAGAGTAATTGTATTAGATTTAAAGTCCATATATTTCATGAAGTATTGATAAAGAAGAAAATACAAGTATTTATCAAATTATAAAGTTATTATGATATGTACAGATAAAGCTACAACTATATATTCATGGATAATTACAAATTTTATCTCTACGTGGTTATTTTACAATACAGAATATGAGATACATTTATATGGTTTTTAGTGTTCCATAGAGATTACTCCAGCGTTGTTATCTGGGCATTGTCCAGGGAATAGCATGTTTTAATGGTCACTCTATTTTAAATAATACATTACTTGTGTAAAGTCATAGATGCATTAAAACTCTCACAGAACACCTTCTTTTGTCACAGAGTTTTGTTACATGCTTTGTGTGACTTCTTATTAAATTTAAATAGTATATTGCAATATTAAAGAGTAGTATTTTTGTTTTACAAACAAATGTTGAATATCTTAACATTTCCTGAGGTGAAAAACTGGATTATGAACGATCGAGAATCTTACGCCTAGAATATTAGATTCAGTATTACAATAACATTAAATAAAAATATTAAAAAAATTTAAAATTTAAAGCATGTATTTTGTAATAATTTTTTTTAGACTAATTGCTCACAAATTCATGTTATATAAGGTAAAGTACAAAACATTGAATTGTATAGAGAACTTTATAATTAAAGAGGTGAACATTCGTAAAATTCGGTTATTAGAATTATTAATTTAGTTCGGTAAGTTTATTTTCACTATATTCTAGTTCTGGTTTTAAAGCTAAGGGATAATGAACACTTAACACTTTATTATACTATTGATAGTGTTTAGTCGTACAACGGGCATAATTTGTGTATACATAACCAAATTTTCGAAACTTAAGAGATTGAAGTAAGTTCCAATATTCAATCGTAAAACTAGAAAATGATAAATATCAAAAAACCTTCATACGTTACAGCCATGATGGAAAATAATCTCAAAAAATTGAAATAGTTATGTAAGTCTCTCTCCGTCTCTCTCTCTCTCTCTCTCTCTCTCTCTCTCTCTCTCTCTCTCTCTCTCTCTCTCTATATATATATATATATATATATATATATATATATATATATATATATATATATATATATATATATATATATATAGAGAGAGAGAGAGAGAGAGAGAGAGAGAGAGACGGAGAGAGACTTATATATATATATATATATATATATATATATAAAATAGGATGTTGATTATACTGTTGACGGATCACTGTTCCTTATACCAAATTCTCAAGACAGATAAGAGTGAAGATCTAAACAACAAATATAATATTGAATGGCTGCTACAGTGAAGAGACCATGATGACCGAGATGTTTTTTGCTGTTAATGATAAGGGAAAAAGAAGTATTCGGTGGATGCTAAGCTGTGGAACTGATATAATAATGACTTCATAGCCTCAACGTCCTGAACTATCTGAAACCCCGTGAGCATCACGAGAAACAAAGGTTTTAGAAGAATGAAAGTCTTTCCAAGTATGTAATACGAAATATTTATCATTTTGAAGGCGGAAATAAATAATAATAAAACTTATTGATACGATTTTAGTTGACATATAGGTACGGTGTTTAAAAAATACTCCAAATATATCGTAAATTATATAAAAAACCACAATTGAAATAAATTACGCAGTGCATTCAATTCAAAATAATGATATTTATTCATATTTTGACATAAATTGAATACCCTCTCATTTCCGTAGAGAGGGAGATTTAAAGTGCATTGAAAGAGTTTAAAATATACATGATTCATAAAAGTATCAGCGAAACTAATTAAATAAAAAGAAATTGAAATATAAGACTTTAATTAAAATTGCATGTTATTAATCTATTAAGCACAAAAGCTACACTATTAATTATAAACTTTACTATAATAAAAATGTTTGTTCTGCCCAATTAGGAGTCAATCGGAATCCGTCTTTCAATTGTGCTTATCATTAGGTCTAAAGAGAACTGTAAAATTCGGATGGGTAAAATTGAAGAGAAACATTAGAAAAACAAAGAGATGACAATCAATCATTACAACTATAGTGGGATAATTCAAGTCAATACAAAGAAACATCTAAAAAAATGGATTTTTTTTTCTATATGATGTTGTAGTGCTATCCCAAGGAAGACGAAACTATATCTTATTAATTCGAAAGCTAAGTCCGTTTTCATATAATCACGTGAATCATGGAATTCTCTGTCACGATCATTCATAAAAACCAAAATTGTATTTATAAATACATAAATAATATAATGGGAGTATTATGGCCTATTATTTCCAAATGAAGATCTGTGGGAATCAGAGGTGAGAAGACAGGCAAATGATAGAAAAGAGGAAAACTGTATAGGTTATACTCTCAGACAAGAACAAAATATTATTTCATATTAACAGTTAGTTTGGAATCCACAGATAAGAAGACCAAATAAACGTTAAATAATATTGCATAAACTTTCTTTACACATTCATAATGAAAAAACTAACTAAACAAAATCATTATTCTCCAAATGTCGGTTCGGTAGTTGTCGGTAAAGATATGAATGTTGATGCATAATATTAAACAATATTCATTTCATTAATGAGATCCAAAATTGCATCGCTTGTGTTATAAACTATTAAATATTAAATTTTAAATTTTAAAGATGAATTGAATTTGAACAACGGCGTTCAATGATAGTTTTTGTTTTGGAGAAATCATTTCTAAAAAAAACAAAACATTATTTTCTATTCTTCACTTAACCTGGGTCATTAATTTTCGTATATTCACAAACATTTAAAATCAGTGAACTTATTTGAGCTGTAGACTATAGATACCAGACATACAGATAAAATCAATCCTAAAACCACGTGTTAGTACTCTGATGACCCAAAATGGATATTTCCGTAAATCAATAGTCATACACGTTATTGCATCTTCAGATGTAATGAAGCTATAATATTACGTGTGCCTGTTTTTGATCAAATAATTAATATTCTCTATATTAATATTTCACGAAAAAGTAAATTCATATTACTGAGAACTAAGAATACATACTTACTAGCGAAGGTTACCAGTAAGATAAATCTGGGTTGGGAATATTCTTGTAGGTTATATGCAGACGGAAGTTAAGTTTGATAATGTCGATAACGGGGATCTTACCTTAACTTCTATTTATTATATAAGATTTCTTATTAATTTTTTATCCCGATAGAATAGAAACCTAAATTACATATTGATAATTATATTATATTAATAGTAACATTGGATTTCGTTGCAAAGTTTAGAGAATAAAATGAAACATGTATACCTAATACAAAATTAAAGACAAAAAATGTGTCACACAACCATCAATTCATTTTAATTAGGCCTCATGTAGCACAAGTTCACCCGTTAAAATATTGCAAGCAATTCTAATACTTTTCCCCTTGGCGTTTTATGATATAGTGTATTACCTAATGGAGACTTCATGTAACTACAATGGTCCCCTACATAAATGGTAAAAGTATTGAGAAATATGTCTTTTTCAGTAGATTACCAGAGTTCATATTAACCATAACAAATGGCGGTTATATGTTTCAACTTCTTTTTATTAAAATAATATATGATTGTACTTTCCAAACAACGAAATTAATTTTGATCCACTCTTTGCAAGTGAGAAAACAAATTATTAATTGTTTCTATGTATATTTAGGTTTAACCGTATATGGTATATTATTTTTATTTAAGATAGAAGTTCTAAAGATAACATTTAGCATATAATGATTCCATATATAATAGGAATCAGATGTGTTGTTTTCAATTCATTTAACTCAGTGACAGTAATTGTTTACATAAAATGTAAAAGTTTTTTTTAAAATAAAATTTGGAAAACTGAGTTTCAACGCACTTTATTAAGCAACATAATATCTTATTCTTTTGAATTCAAAAAAGGCCAATTAAAAATATATATATATTCCAATAAATTTTAAAGATATACTTTACAACGAACTTATATTTTTACATATTTAGTAAAGTAAAAATCTCAACAGACTATTGGAAGTGTTTAGGCTTCTGTATTATCTGGCCTATGCTATGAAATTTCCTCAAAATTCAAATTATCTCTAACACTCTGGAACCCCACAAATATAAAATATAAACTTCCATTTAAAGTTTATAAAGTATTTACCTAAAACGATGACCAAGCTCACCTCTTTTATTACCATAATTTTAAATAATGCTCTAAGTCGTGTATCCTTAGATCAGATACGGTTTCTCAATATTAACAAGATATCTTTTTGTATAAATTCTAAGGGATTGTAACGATATCATGATATCAATTAAATTAAACTAAATAAAATCATCAATCATGAAATCTAAAAATAAATTAATTAAAATATAACTTGAATAAAATAATAAATATAGAACCATGTTAAGAAACAAATGAAGAGAAAACGGCAGATGCCGCCTGTAATAAAAATTGTACGTGCTAGGCTACAATAGCACTAAGATTTCAAGAACCTTGAGGCCAACACGTGTGTACATAACGGAATTCTTAGGGTAGCAGAATTTTTACTAGAAAAAAAAGAGAAATCAAGGGAAAGCAGCATTATAACGGTATTTTAGAAAAACGCAAGTAGAAAGTAGGTCGGCCAATCGGAGACGCTCCAAACTTAAAAAACACAACGGCAGAATTCAAAAACAACCAGTAGGAATTGCGAAAGTCGTAAACAGAGAAAGTTGGTAGAAATCGTGAAATCAGCGAACAGGGCGCGAAAAACAGTGTTTTAGAGAAGGAACATTAGAAAATAGTTTGTTAGGGGAGTCTTACCAGAGTCGCCACGACGGAAGGGCGCGGACACAGCTAGAGTACGCTGTGTACAAAAGAATAGTTAGTTTTTTTTTAGCGAGTAAGGGACAAGAAGTCTCTTGATATTGAAAGGTTTTTGATAAGTTGAAAGTAAAGTAGAATTGAAGTAAAGGAAGTTTGAATTAGAATAGGAAGTTAGATTTGGAGTTTGTGGAGTTATTAATAAAAAGACAGATTTGAAAAAGGAGTTTAAATTCACCAGAGGTAAAAGAGACCAATCATCGTAGAACAGGCGCTGTAATTTTGGAACGACTACAAGGAAGGAGAGACAGATTTGGGACGACTTCGAGGAAGGAGAGGCCTATTTTGGAACGGCATCTGGGAAGGAGAGACAACGTTAAATACCAACGAAAAGTGTTTAAGCAGTGTGGTGTTTGTGTTTTTTGTTTAATAAAAAGATAAATTAAAGTCAGGTGGAGTGTAAAGTGCTAACTGACCGAGCAAGAAGGACCAGCAGATTTGATAAGTACAAAACCAATTAATTGTTAATTATTAAATCCACTTAGAATTGATTTCACTTTCGATTGAGCCATTCAAAAAACCCAAGACCCGAGATTAAGATTTTGTTGTTTTTTTTAAAATTAATTGTAAAGAACTGAGCTAGCCGAGATTAAAAAAAAAGATGATCAATGTTAATAATAATTTAAAGTATTAAATAAATGTGTAAATAAATATAATAAACAAAAAGGAACTGATAATTTGAAGATTTTAACAAGAGTTAAAATAAAGTAAATTTGTAATTTTAAAAAATTGTCTATGCTAAATAAATTAATCTTAAGGAATGAATGGAGAGTAAATGGTTTTTCTAGATAGTAAGTATAAATTTCATGTATATGTTTTATTGCTATAGTAATTTTGTTCTTTTAAAAATTAAAAGAAAGAGATTGTTTTATCCAGGTAAACGGTGTTGTTTATGAGTAATAATCATAAGTTGTTCCCTTTAGTAGTGTTGCAAATAAATAAGTAAATCTAACATCTTAAATATTAGATTGACACGACAACGTGTGACTTTTAAATTAGAGTAATCAAAAATAATTATATAACAAAAATAAATGTTATATTTGGCATTCCAACGTGTGGCTTAAATAATTAAAGGTGAAATTAAAATAATTAGCAAAGCAGGTGTTCCTAAATGTTATATTTGGCTCACCAACGTGTGACTTTTAAAAAAAATTAAATTAACTTAAAAAATTACACATAACAAAATTGCTAAATGTTATAGGATATTGTGGTAAACTTTAAAGAAACAAGTTTGATTGACTAGATTACATGATACAAGTATATTTAATTGCCCTTTTCTTTTAAAAAAATGATATTGTTACACTGAATTTATTTTAATAGTTAAATTTGTAACAAAAATCGAAATGCTGTAATAATCTCTTATTTCGGTAATCTCCCTGAATACATAAATTCATAAAAAATGTTTTAAAATTATTTTATTATCTATTCTTAATTCAATCAGTTTGAGATTTGATATCACTAAATTATTTACTTGACTCCACTTTTTGTAAGTTTTTTTGTAGTTAATATATTAAGAAGAAAAAAATCAAATAATTAAATAAGTTATCAATTAATTTAAAAAAATTAAATTAATACTTAAGTATGGGTAGCAAATTGAGTAAACATTATTTTAATGTCGCAAATGTGAGGTGAAGAATTTGGTAACTCAAAAATTGCAGCAATATAGAAAAGTCAAGTGAGAAGTCTATGCTACGTGCAGGGAAGTGACTTGGACAGCTAAGTTGATAGAGCATTGGCGCTTATAGTTAAAGGTCCTGTGGTCGATGCCCGGTCTAGGTCAAATATTTTAACTTAAAATATTATATTGTTTTTAATATTTTATTTTAAAAACCGTATTAGTGTTAAAATCAATAGATAAAAAATTAAATAGGATGAGTTGATGGCAAAAAGAAATTTAAGCAGAAGCAATAATATGTCTTCACTCTGAAGCTTGTAGTTATATGTATAGCTAGATATCCGGGCTATGAACTCTGACAGTTTAAGCCAACCTTCACTTGGGTGAGATTTGATTAAGTATATATATAACGAAAGTGCCATGTGGTCTTGATTCTGACAATGTAACAAATATATAGCTAGTGATGTTGCTAGGATGAGATTTGATTGCAAATATTAAGAATATAGAAATAGACATGGAATTGCCACAAGTAATTGAATCTGCCACAAGGCTTGTCATATCTACAGCTTGTCATCCGAGCTATTTACACTGTCGGATTAAGAAACCCTTGTTGTGGTGCGATTTAATTATTTGTTATTAAAATTTAAATTAGGCAAGGCCTTCGATCTCAAACATGTTATACCTAAATTCTATGATATGAGCTACGGAACCTGTCAGCTTAATCGGGCGAAATTTAATGGCAGATATAACAAAACAAAAAGAAAAAATTGCACCAAACGCAAAATGTTTTATTATGGGGCTTGTTACACCTATTGTTTATAATGTATGCTTCTCACTCTATAACCTTAGGAAAACCTAACTTCAATTATATTTTACAAAATAGAAGAATTTATTGCACAAGTGAAACAATATAATAAATTTGAAGTTTATATTACCTATAGCCAGTTAAGAGAGGCTTGGTCTCTGAATGCTGAAGTAACCCTCACTGGGTTAAATTTGAAGGGAAATATTATTAAATAAAAGGAATAGAGGCAGAAGTGTCGTTGTGTCTCAAATCTGAGGTTAGTAATATATATAACTAGTCAAGGAGGCTAAGAAGTCTATCGGATTAAGCAATTCTCACTTGGGTGAGATTTGATTGTAAATATAAAAATAAGAAATATAACAAAGTTACCACAAAGCTTTGAATCTGAAGCTCGTAACATATATAACTAGTCAAGGAGGCTAAGAAGTCTATCGGATTAAGCAATTCTCACTTGGGTGAGATTTGATTGTAAATATAAAAATAAGAAATATAAGAAAGTTACCACAAAGCTTTGAATCTGAAGCTCGTAACATATATAACTAGTCAAGGAGGCTAAGAAGTCTATCGGATTAAGCAATTCTCACTTGGGTGAGATTTGATTGTAAATATAAAAATAAGAAATATAACAAAGTTACCACAAAGGTTTGAATCTGAAGCTCGTAACATATATAACTAGTCAAGGAGGCTAAGAAGTCTATCGGATTAAGCAATTCTCACTTGGGTGAGATTTGATTGTAAATATAAAAATAAGAAATATAACAAAGTTACCACAAAGCTTTGAATCTGAAGCTCGTAACATATATAACTAGTCAAGGATGCTAAGAAGTCGGTCGGCTTAAGCAATTCTCACTTGGGTGAGATTTGATTGTAAATATAAAAATAAGATATATAACAAAGTTACCACAAAGCTTTGAATCTGAAGCTCGTAACATATATAACTAATCAAGGAGGCTAAGAAGTCGGTCGGCTTAAGCAATTCTCACTTGGGTGAGATTTCATTGTAAATATAAAAATAAGATATATAACAAAGTTACCACAAAGCTTTGAATCTGAAGCTCGTAACATATATAACTAATCAAGGAGGCTAAGAAGTCGGTCGGCTTAAGCAATTCTCACTTGGGTGAGATTTGTTTGTAAATATAAAAATAAGATATATAACAAAGTTACCACAAAGCTTTGAATCTGATGCTCGTAACATATATAACTAATCAAGGAGGCTAAGAAGTCGGTCGGCTTAAGCAATTCTCACTTGGGTGAGATTTGATTGTAAATATAAAAATAAGATATATAACAAAGTTACCACAAAGCTTTGAATCTGAAGCTCGTAACATATATAACTAATCAAGGATGCTAAGAAGTCGGTCGGCTTAAGCAATTCTCACTTGGGTGAGATTTGATTGTAAATATAAAAATAAGAAATATAACAAACTTACCACAAAGCTTTGAATCTGAAGCTCGTAACATATATAACTAGTCAAGGAGGCTAAGAAGTCGGTCGGCTTAAGCAATTCTCACTTGGGTGAGATTTGATTGTAAATATAAAAATAAGAAATATAACAATGTTACCACAAAGCTTTGAATCTGAAGCTCGTAACATATATAACTAATCAAGGAGGCTAAGAAGTCGGTCGGCTTAAGCAATTCTCACTTGGGTGAGATTTCATTGTAAATATAAAAATAAGATATATAACAAAGTTACCACAAAGCTTTGAATCTGAAGCTCGTAACATATATAACTAATCAAGGAGGCTAAGAAGTCGGTCGGCTTAAGCAATTCTCACTTGGGTGAGATTTGATTGTAAATATAAAAAATAAGATATATAACAAAGTTACCACAAAGCTTTGAATCTGAAGCTCGTAACATATATAACTAATCAAGTAGGCTAAGAAGTCGGTCGGCTTAAGCAATTCTCACTTGGGTGAGATTTGATTGTAAATATAAAAATAAGATATATAACAAAGTTACCACAAAGCTTTGAATCTGAAGCTCGTAACATATATAACTAATCAAGGAGGCTAAGAAGTCGGTCGGCTTAAGCAATTCTCACTTGGGTGAGATTTGATTGTAAATATAAAAATAAGAAATATAACAAAGTTACCACAAAGCTTTGAATCTGAAGCTCCGTAACATATATAACTAGTCAAGGAGGCTAAGAAGTCGGTCGGCTTAAGCAATTCTCACTTGGGTGAGATTTGATTGTAAATATAAAAATAAGATATATAACAAAGTTACCACAAAGGTTTGAATCTGAAGCTCGTAACATATATAACTAGTCAAGGAGGCTAAGAAGTCGGTCGGCTTAAGCAATTCTCACTTGGGTGAGATTTGATTGTAAATATAAAAATAAGAAATAAAACAAAGTTACCACAAAGCTTTGAATCTGAAGCTCGTAACATATATAACTAGTCAAGGATGCTAAGAAGTCGGTCGGCTTAAGCAATTCTCACTTGGGTGAGATTTGATTGTAAATATAAAAATAAGATATATAACAAAGTTACCACAAAGCTTTGAATCTGAAGCTCGTAACATATATAACTAATCAAGGTGGCTAAGAAGTCGGTCGGCTTAAGCAATTCTCACTTGGGTGAGATTTGATTGTAAATATAAAAATAAGAAATATAAGAAAGTTACCACAAAGCTTTGAATCTGAAGCTCGTGACATATATAACTAGTCAAGGAGGCTAAGAAGTCGGTCGGCTTAAGCAATTCTCACTTGGGTGAGATTTGATTGTAAATATAAAAATAAGATATATAACAAAGTTACCACAAAGCTTTGAATCTGAAGCTCGTAACATATATAACTAATCAAGGAGGCTAAGAAGTCGGTCGGCTTAAGCAATTCTCACTTGGGTGAGATTTGATTGTAAATATAAAAATAAGATATATAACAAAGTTACCACAAAGCTTTGAATCTGAAGCTCGTAACATATATAACTAATCAAGGAGGCTAAGAAGTCGGTCGGCTTAAGCAATTCTCACTTGGGTGAGATTTCATTGTAAATATAAAAATAAGATATATAACAAAGTTACCACAAAGCTTTGAATCTGAAGCTCGTAACATATATAACTAATCAAGGAGGCTAAGAAGTCGGTCGGCTTAAGCAATTCTCACTTGGGTGAGATTTGATTGTAAATATAAAAATAAGATATATAACAAAGTTACCACAAAGCTTTGAATCTGAAGCTCGTAACATATATAACTAATCAAGGAGGCTAAGAAGTCGGTCGGCTTAAGCAATTCTCACTTGGGTGAGATTTGATTGTAAATATAAAAATAAGATATATAACAAAGTTACCACAAAGCTTTGAATCTGAAGCTCGTAACATATATAACTAATCAAGGATGCTAAGAAGTCGGTCGGCTTAAGCAATTCTCACTTGGGTGAGATTTGATTGTAAATATAAAAATAAGAAATATAACAAACTTACCACAAAGCTTTGAATCTGAAGCTCGTAACATATATAACTAGTCAAGGAGGCTAAGAAGTCGGTCGGCTTAAGCAATTCTCACTTGGGTGAGATTTGATTGTAAATATAAAAATAAGAAATATAACAAAGTTACCACAAAGCTTTGAATCTGAAGCTCGTAACATATATAACTAATCAAGGATGCTAAGAAGTCGGTCGGCTTAAGCAATTCTCACTTGGGTGAGATTTGATTGTAAATATAAAAATAAAATATATAACAAAGTTACCACAAAGCTTTGAATCTGAAGCTCGTAACATATATAACTAGTCAAGGAGGATAAGAAGTCGGTCGGCTTAAGCAATTCTCACTTGGGTGAGATTTGATTGTAAATATGAAAATAAGAAATATAACAAAGTTACCAAAAGCTTTGAATCTGAAGCTCGTAACATATATAACTAGTCAAGGAGGCTAAGAAGTCGGTCGGCTTAAGCAATTCTCACTTGGGTGAGATTTGATTGTAAATATAAAAATAAGAAATATAACAAAGTTACCACAAAGGTTTGAATCTGAAGCTCGTAACATATATAACTAGTCAAGGAGGCTAAGAAGTCTATCGGATTAAGCAATTCTCACTTGGGTGAGATTTGATTGTAAATATAAAAATAAGAAATATAACAAAGTTACCACAAAGCTTTGAATCTGAAGCTCGTAACATATATAACTAGTCAAGGATGCTAAGAAGTCGGTCGGCTTAAGCAATTCTCACTTGGGTGAGATTTGATTGTAAATATAAAAATAAGATATATAACAAAGTTACCACAAAGCTTTGAATCTGATGCTCGTAACATATATAACTAATCAAGGAGGCTAAGAAGTCGGTCGGCTTAAGCAATTCTCACTTGGGTGAGATTTGATTGTAAATATAAAAATAAGATATATAACAAAGTTACCACAAAGCTTTGAATCTGAAGCTCGTAACATATATAACTAGTCAAGGAGGCTAAGAAGTCGGTCGGCTTAAGCAATTCTCACTTGGGTGAGATTTGATTGTAAATATAAAAATAAGATATATAACAAAGTTACCACAAAGCTTTGAATCTGAAGCTCGTAACATATATAACTAATCAAGGAGGCTAAGAAGTCGGTCGGCTTAAGCAATTCTCACTTGGGTGAGATTTGATTGTAAATATAAAAATAAGAAATATAACAAAGTTACCACAAAGCTTTGAATCTGAAGCTCCGTAACATATATAACTAGTCAAGGAGGCTAAGAAGTCGGTCGGCTTAAGCAATTCTCACTTGGGTGAGATTTGATTGTAAATATAAAAATAAGATATATAACAAAGTTACCACAAAGGTTTGAATCTGAAGCTCGTAACATATATAACTAGTCAAGGAGGCTAAGAAGTCGGTCGGCTTAAGCAATTCTCACTTGGGTGAGATTTGATTGTAAATATAAAAATAAGAAATATAACAAAGTTACCACAAAGCTTTGAATCTGAAGCTCGTAACATATATAACTAGTCAAGGATGCTAAGAAGTCGGTCGGCTTAAGCAATTCTCACTTGGGTGAGATTTGATTGTAAATATAAAAATAAGATATATAACAAAGTTACCACAAAGCTTTGAATCTGAAGCTCGTAACATATATAACTAATCAAGGTGGCTAAGAAGTCGGTCGGCTTAAGCAATTCTCACTTGGGTGAGATTTGATTGTAAATATAAAAATAAGAAATATAACAAAGTTACCACAAAGCTTTGAATCTGAAGCTCGTAACATATATAACTAGTCAAGGAGGCTAAGAAGTCGGTCGGCTTAAGCAATTCTCACTTGGGTGAGATTTGATTGTAAATATAAAAATAAGATATATAACAAAGTTACCACAAAGCTTTGAATCTGAAGCTCGTAACATATATAACTAATCAAGGAGGCTAAGAAGTCGGTCGGCTTAAGCAATTCTCACTTGGGTGAGATTTGATTGTAAATATAAAAATAAGATATATAACAAAGTTACCACAAAGCTTTGAATCTGAAGCTCGTAACATATATAACTAATCAAGGAGGCTAAGAAGTCGGTCGGCTTAAGCAATTCTCACTTGGGTGAGATTTCATTGTAAATATAAAAATAAGATATATAACAAAGTTACCACAAAGCTTTGAATCTGAAGCTCGTAACATATATAACTAATCAAGGAGGCTAAGAAGTCGGTCGGCTTAAGCAATTCTCACTTGGGTGAGATTTGATTGTAAATATAAAAAATAAGATATATAACAAAGTTACCACAAAGCTTTGAATCTGAAGCTCGTAACATATATAACTAATCAAGTAGGCTAAGAAGTCGGTCGGCTTAAGCAATTCTCACTTGGGTGAGATTTGATTGTAAATATAAAAATAAGATATATAACAAAGTTACCACAAAGCTTTGAATCTGAAGCTCGTAACATATATAACTAATCAAGGATGCTAAGAAGTCGGTCGGCTTAAGCAATTCTCACTTGGGTGAGATTTGATTGTAAATATAAAAATAAGATATATAACAAAGTTACCACAAAGCTTTGAATCTGAAGCTCGTAACATATATAACTAATCAAGGAGGCTAAGAAGTCGGTCGGCTTAAGCAATTCTCACTTGGGTGAGATTTGATTGTAAATATAAAAATAAGAAATATAACAAAGTTACCACAAAGCTTTGAATCTGAAGCTCCGTAACATATATAACTAGTCAAGGAGGCTAAGAAGTCGGTCGGCTTAAGCAATTCTCACTTGGGTGAGATTTGATTGTAAATATAAAAATAAGATATATAACAAAGTTACCACAAAGGTTTGAATCTGAAGCTCGTAACATATATAACTAGTCAAGGAGGCTAAGAAGTCGGTCGGCTTAAGCAATTCTCACTTGGGTGAGATTTGATTGTAAATATAAAAATAAGAAATATAACAAAGTTACCACAAAGCTTTGAATCTGAAGCTCGTAACATATATAACTAGTCAAGGATGCTAAGAAGTCGGTCGGCTTAAGCAATTCTCACTTGGGTGAGATTTGATTGTAAATATAAAAATAAGATATATAACAAAGTTACCACAAAGCTTTGAATCTGAAGCTCGTAACATATATAACTAATCAAGGTGGCTAAGAAGTCGGTCGGCTTAAGCAATTCTCACTTGGGTGAGATTTGATTGTAAATATAAAAATAAGAAATATAACAAAGTTACCACAAAGCTTTGAATCTGAAGCTCGTAACATATATAACTAGTCAAGGAGGCTAAGAAGTCGGTCGGCTTAAGCAATTCTCACTTGGGTGAGATTTGATTGTAAATATAAAAATAAGATATATAACAAAGTTACCACAAAGCTTTGAATCTGAAGCTCGTAACATATATAACTAATCAAGGAGGCTAAGAAGTCGGTCGGCTTAAGCAATTCTCACTTGGGTGAGATTTGATTGTAAATAAATATAAAAATAAGATATATAACAAAGTTACCACAAAGCTTTGAATCTGAAGCTCGTAACATATATAACTAGTCAAGGATGCTAAGAAGTCGGTCGGCTTAAGCAATTCTCACTTGGGTGAGATTTGATTGTAAATATAAAAATAAGAAATATAACAAAGTTACCACAAAGCTTTGAATCTGAAGCTCGTAACATATATAACTAATCAAGGAGGCTAAGAAGTCGGTCGGCTTAAGCAATTCTCACTTGGGTGAGATGTGATTGTAAATATAAAAATAAGATATATAACAAAGTTACCACAAAGCTTTGAATCTGAAGCTCGTAACATATATAACTAATCAAGGATGCTAAGAAGTCGGTCGGCTTAAGCAATTCTCACTTGGGTGAGATTTGATTGTAAATATAAAAATAAGAAATATAACAAAGTTACCACAAAGCTTTGAATCTGAAGCTCGTAAGATATATAACTAGTCAAGGAGGCTAAGAAGTCGGTCGGCTTAAGCAATTCTCACTTGGGTGAGATTTGATTGTAAATATAAAAATAAGAAATATAACAAAGTTACCACAAAGCTTTGAATCTGAAGCTCGTAACATATATAACTAATCAAGGATGCTAAGAAGTCGGTCGGCTTAAGCAATTCTCACTTGGGTGAGATTTGATTGTAAATATAAAAATAAGAAATATAACAAAGTTACCACAAAGCTTTGAATCTGAAGCTCGTAACATATATAACTAGTCAAGGAGGCTAAGAAGTCGGTCGGCTTAAGCAATTCTCACTTGGGTGAGATTTGATTGTAAATATAAAAATAAGAAATATAACAAAGTTACCACAAAGCTTTGAATCTGAAGCTCGTAACATATATAACTAGTCAAGGAGGCTAAGAAGTCGGTCGGCTTAAGCAATTCTCACTTGGGTGAGATTTGATTGTAAATATAAAAATAAGATATATAACAAAGCTTTGAATCTGAAGCTCGTAACATATATAACTAGTCAAGGATGCTAAGAAGTCTGTCGGCTTAAGCAATTCTCACTTGGGTGAGATTTGATTGTAAATATAAAAATAAGAAATATAACAAAGTTACCACAATGCTTTAAATCTGAAGCTCGTAACATATATAACTAATCAAGGAGGCTAAGAAGTCGGTCGGCTTAAGCAATTCTCACTTGGGTGAGATTTGATTGTAAATATAAAAATAAGAAATATAACAGAGTTACCACAAAGCTTTGAATCTGAAGCTCGTAACATATATAACTAGTCAAGGAGGCTAAGAAGTCGGTCGGCTTAAGCAATTCTCACTTGGGTGAGATTTGATTGTAAATATAAAAATAAGATATATAACAAAGCTTTGAATCTGAAGCTCGTAACATATATAACTAGTCAAGGATGCTAAGAAGTCTGTCGGCTTAAGCAATTCTCACTTGGGTGAGATTTGATTGTAAATATAAAAATAAGATATATAACAAAGTTACCACAAAGCTTTGAATCTGAAGCTCGTAACATATATAACTAATCAAGGAGGCTAAGAAGTCGGTCGGCTTAAGCAATTCTCACTTGGGTGAGATTTGATTGTAAATATAAAAATAAGATATATAACAAAGTTACCACAAAGCTTTGAATCTGAAGCTCGTAACATATATAACTAATCAAGGAGGCTAAGAAGTCGGTCGGCTTAAGCAATTCTCACTTGGGTGAGATTTCATTGTAAATGTAAAAATAAGATATATAACAAAGTTACCACAAAGCTTTGAATCTGATGCTCGTAACATATATAACTAATCAAGGAGGCTAAGAAGTCGGTCGGCTTAAGCAATTCTCACTTGGGTGAGATTTGATTGTAAATATAAAAATAAGATATATAACAAAGTTACCACAAAGCTTTGAATCTGAAGCTCGTAACATATATAACTAATCAAGGAGGCTAAGAAGTCGGTCGGCTTAAGCAATTCTCACTTGGGTGAGATTTGATTGTAAATATAAAAATAAGATATATAACAAAGTTACCACAAAGCTTTGAATCTGAAGCTCGTAACATATATAACTAATCAAGGATGCTAAGAAGTCGGTCGGCTTAAGCAATTCTCACTTGGGTGAGATTTGATTGTAAATATAAAAATAAGAAATATAACAAACTTACCACAAAGCTTTGAATCTGAAGCTCGTAACATATATAACTAGTCGAGGAGGCTAAGAAGTCGGTCGGCTTAAGCAATTCTCACTTGGGTGAGATTTGATTGTAAATATAAAAATAAGAAATATAACAATGTTACCACAAAGCTTTGAATCTGAAGCTCGTAACATATATAACTAATCAAGGATGCTAAGAAGTCGGTCGGCTTAAGCAATTCTCACTTGGGTGAGATTTGATTGTAAATATAAAAATAAAATATATAACAAAGTTACCACAAAGCTTTGAATCTGAAGCTCGTAACATATATAACTAGTCAAGGAGGCAAGAAGTCGGTCGGCTTAAGCAATTCTCACTTGGGTGAGATTTGATTGTAAATATGAAAATAAGAAATATAACAAAGTTACCACAAAGCTTTGAATCTGAAGCTCGTAACATATATAACTAGTCAAGGAGGCTAAGAAGTCGGTCGGCTTAAGCAATTCTCACTTGGGTGAGATTTGATTGTAAATATAAAAATAAGATATATAACAAAGTTACCACAAAGCTTTGAATCTGAAGCTCGTAACATATATAACTAATCAAGGAGGCTAAGAAGTCGGTCGGCTTAAGCAATTCTCACTTGGGTGAGATTTGATTGTAAATATAAAAATAAGAAATATAACAAAGTTACCACAAAGCTTTGAATCTGAAGCTCCGTAACATATATAACTAGTCAAGGAGGCTAAGAAGTCGGTCGGCTTAAGCAATTCTCACTTGGGTGAGATTTGATTGTAAATATAAAAATAAGATATATAACAAAGTTACCACAAAGGTTTGAATCTGAAGCTCGTAACATATATAACTAGTCAAGGAGGCTAAGAAGTCGGTCGGCTTAAGCAATTCTCACTTGGGTGAGATTTGATTGTAAATATAAAAATAAGAAATATAACAAAGTTACCACAAAGCTTTGAATCTGAAGCTCGTAACATATATAACTAGTCAAGGATGCTAAGAAGTCGGTCGGCTTAAGCAATTCTCACTTGGGTGAGATTTGATTGTAAATATAAAAATAAGATATATAACAAAGTTACCACAAAGCTTTGAATCTGAAGCTCGTAACATATATAACTAATCAAGGTGGCTAAGAAGTCGGTCGGCTTAAGCAATTCTCACTTGGGTGAGATTTGATTGTAAATATAAAAATAAGAAATATAACAAAGTTACCACAAAGCTTTGAATCTGAAGCTCGTAACATATATAACTAGTCAAGGAGGCTAAGAAGTCGGTCGGCTTAAGCAATTCTCACTTGGGTGAGATTTGATTGTAAATATAAAAATAAGATATATAACAAAGTTACCACAAAGCTTTGAATCTGAAGCTCGTAACATATATAACTAATCAAGGAAGCTAAGAAGTCGGTCGGCTTAAGCAATTCTCACTTGGGTGAGATTTGATTGTAAATATAAAAATAAGATATATAACAAAGTTACCACAAAGCTTTGAATCTGAAGCTCGTAACATATATAACTAGTCAAGGATGCTAAGAAGTCGGTCGGCTTAAGCAATTCTCACTTGGGTGAGATTTGATTTTAAATATAAAAATAAGAAATATAACAAAGTTACCACAAAGCTTTGAATCTGAAGCTCGTAACATATATAACTAATCAAGGAGGCTAAGAAGTCGGTCGGCTTAAGCAATTCTCACTTGGGTGAGATTTGATTGTAAATATAAAAATAAGATATATAACAAAGTTACCACAAAGCTTTGAATCTGAAGCTCGTAACATATATAACTAATCAAGGATGCTAAGAAGTCGGTCGGCTTAAGCAATTCTCACTTGGGTGAGATTTGATTGTAAATATAAAAATAAGAAATATAACAAAGTTACCACAAAGCTTTGAATCTGAAGCTCGTAAGATATATAACTAGTCAAGGAGGCTAAGAAGTCGGTCGGCTTAAGCAATTCTCACTTGGGTGAGATTTGATTGTAAATATAAAAATAAGAAATATAACAAAGTTACCACAAAGCTTTGAATCTGAAGCTCGTAACATATATAACTAATCAAGGATGCTAAGAAGTCGGTCGGCTTAAGCAATTCTCACTTGGGTGAGATTTGATTGTAAATATAAAAATAAGAAATATAACAAAGTTACCACAAAGCTTTGAATCTGAAGCTCGTAACATATATAACTAGTCAAGGAGGCTAAGAAGTCGGTCGGCTTAAGCAATTCTCACTTGGGTGAGATTTGATTGTAAATATAAAAATAAGAAATATAACAAAGTTACCACAAAGCTTTGAATCTGAAGCTCGTAACATATATAACTAGTCAAGGAGGCTAAGAAGTCGGTCGGCTTAAGCAATTCTCACTTGGGTGAGATTTGATTGTAAATATAAAAATAAGATATATAACAAAGCTTTGAATCTGAAGCTCGTAACATATATAACTAGTCAAGGATGCTAAGAAGTCTGTCGGCTTAAGCAATTCTCACTTGGGTGAGATTTGATTGTAAATATAAAAATAAGAAATATAACAAAGTTACCACAATGCTTTAAATCTGAAGCTCGTAACATATATAACTAATCAAGGAGGCTAAGAAGTCGGTCGGCTTAAGCAATTCTCACTTGGGTGAGATTTGATTGTAAATATAAAAATAAGAAATATAACAGAGTTACCACAAAGCTTTGAATCTGAAGCTCGTAACATATATAACTAGTCAAGGAGGCTAAGAAGTCGGTCGGCTTAAGCAATTCTCACTTGGGTGAGATTTGATTGTAAATATAAAAATAAGAAATATAACAAAAGTACCACAAAGCTTTGAATCTGAAGCTCGTAACATATATAACTAGTCAAGTAGTTTATTGATCTGTCGGCTTAGGCAAATCTCACTAGGGTGGACGTCTGATTAATATAACCTATTAATTTCATTGATATAGTTGTTAAATCTTGATCACGTATAATTTAATCAAACTTACGATCTCAACTCCAAACTCTCCAATTATTAAATGTTAAGATAACACTTTATAAAAATAGAGCCTCTAAGTTGATAACCTATCAAAAAATGTATGTTAATGTTTAGCAATAAAATTTAATTATGTGTATAATGCCATCATGGAAGATTAAGTTTTTTGATGATATAACTATTACTTTAAAATATTTAAAAGGGAAGACGTAAAACTTAATGTACTTAATTGCAAACAAAGGAAAGTAGTATTTAGAAGTAATTGGCAAACACGTGTTTTTAAAATAGGATTTCAATATGAATTATTTATACTGATAAAAGATTATAAAAGTAACGAAGTTCTAAATAAATAAATATTTCTATAATCAAAGACAATTCACATGAAGTGATACCCGTCTATACCGACTTATATCGCACAAGAAACATATGATGAAAACTTAGTAAAAACATAATATTTCCTACCATTCTCTCAAATGATGTGTCGCAGACACAAATATATTTTTGGCTATTATTTGGTTTTGTGAAAATGTGTGACAAATTTAGTACATTATTTGGACATTTTTTATTATTAATAAATATATACTTTTTATTACATCTTGAATAACTTCTTTGGTGTTGTTGATCAAAATCTAAAATAGTGATAATTATTTTAAATGTACCAACTGAGAGAGAAGTACATAGAAGGAACACATTTGAAAAAAAAAATGGGTTTCAAGATGAACAATATTACATGTCATTCACTATTCGCCTTTTTGTTGGAAAATCCAATATTTGCTTTATAACAGAAAGTTGGTTTTATTTATTTCGTTTCAATAACACAAGGGCACTAAAGTTTTTATTGGTGTAAAAAGTGTACGAGTATCTTATATGATTTACAAATACATTGATTATATTCCGTTGATATCAAATGCATTTTTTTAAATCAATAAAATAGATGCAAGACTCATAAGACTAAGAATAACAGATCACAAATAATATAATCAGCAATCTAATACAGTATTGATATTTTGTTTTTACTTCAGGTCTGATGTTATGTATACGAATTTTGTTGTGCTTCTACATGTCCAGATTAAACAGATATGATTTATACTTTCTCAGAATTATTTGGTAGTTGTCTTTCTTAATATTATTTGGTAATTTATTTCCTAAATTTTGAGCTCTATAAGTGAAATATATTTAAATTTGGTTTTATTTTGTTTAGGAGGGAAATGTCACATACAGGAAATTGTCTGTACATTTTGTAGAAAACATTGCGTACTATATATGTACATGTATATATTGTACACAGATGTGTAAGTGGTAGCAGATATAAATTACGAAACAGAGGTCTCGATGATTTTTCTTTACATATTACCTCTTCATAGTTGAATAATTGCCCTGCGAAGATATTTACTCACTTATATTTCTTTGACTCTCCGCGTTATGCATCAGTATAAAAATATTTATGTTTTTGAACAAGAGCTCTACTCAGTAATGAAAATAAATCTTTGCAATTTACGCCCCGCGTAACAATATAACTAATTACTTCTAAAGCCTAGACTCACTGCGCAGCAATTTAATTACCCTATTCCTTGTCTCATTGTGCAAGTGATATAATTACCTGTTTGTCATAGATTCTGTGGGCAGCAATGGAACTATCTCTTTTTTTAATCCCTAATCTTCAATGTAATTAAATTTTGAACCTTTGTTCACTGCCTAACAATGTATTTACCTATTTTTTTTTCTTGACTCCCTACCAAGCAATGAAAATACCAGTTTGTCTACACTCCCTGCATAGCGATGATATTACTTTTCTGTGCTTTATTTGCTACAATCAATGTAAAAATATTTCAGTCACTGGCCATATGTAAAACCTATGTAATTCAATATATTTATGTTATTTAGTAGTATTGAAATTACCAGTTTGTTTCTGACTACCGGCACAGCATTGTAATTATTTGTTTGTCCCTGACTCCCGCTCAACAATCTAATTACCTAATTTATAGTTGTCTCTCCTCTCTTAGCATGACATCTGATTGCATTTTAATATAATAAACTTCGATTGCATTATAGTATCGAAACAACGTAATTAGCATAAAAACAAATAATGGCATATGTCGCTATGAACATTTATATTAATTTAAGGTGTTTTCAATACTATAATGAATGACCTGAAGGAACGACGATGATATTTTATGTAAGACGGTAGAAAGATGGACGGGTGGACATGTGAAATGACGAGCGAGTGGAAAGATTGACGAATTAAAGGATAGATAGGTGGGAAGATGGGCGGATGTAAATATAAATGGTTAGATTTGTGGATAGAGGCAGGATGATTGGATAAAATTTGGATGTTTGGAAAAATGGATCTGTTATTATACTGACCTGTGGACAGTTGGGATGGTCTAATGATGGAATTATGGACGGATAAATGAATTAACTGTAAATTGAGTAAAAGAATTGACGTATTTTTGGGTGGATCGCTGACAGATGAAAGTATGGACAAATGGAAGAATTAGCATACGAATGGATGGATAGGTAGAAAGATAGATAGGTGATCGAGCAAAAATTAATAACTGGACTAGTTAATGAAATAACAGATGAAAATATGTACAAATGAAAGAATGGATATTTTGAAGGATGGAGATCTGGTCAAATGGAAGGATGGCGGCGAAGAAGTAAGGAATGTTGTATGGGTAGACTTTTAAGAGGTTGGTGTAAAGGAAAGATAGAATTCATTACAATCACGAGAGGAAGCACAGTCTACGATAAACAAAGTGATTTAATTACTGCAGACCAAGCACATAAACATAGATGTCATTTCTATAGATATTTCATCGTTGACAATAAAGAGGGTATTGTATTTCTAAGAAGGTAGGAGAAGCAACGATAAGAAAATTATTACATTCCTACGGAGGAAGAAGAGTCAACGACAAAAAAGTTAATAGAATTACTACGTAAGAGTAGATTCAACAACAAATATGTCACAATATTTTTATCAAGGGAGCAGAGTCAACGGTAAAGAATGCGTTTCCATTCTGAAGGGGAAACATAAGTATCAATAAAGGCGTATTAAAATGCAAAAAGGTAACTAAATAAACGGCAAACATCTATTTACATCTCCACGTTGGGAGTAAACCAATGATGTTACATTGATACAGTGGATACAAGTTCAACTAAATGGAAGTTATTATATTGCTACTAAGTGCACAGAGTAACGACAAAATGGCAATTACATTGCTGCTGACGGTGTGAAAGACAAAAAGGTAATTATATTACTGCGGATGGAGCATGTTATACGACTCAGAGGTTTTCCTATTGTGAACTAATCACAAACGTGATAAGATAAAACCAGCCCACATGGTCCTACATTATACAAAAAAGACGGAAACCAACTGTCTGTTAATTGTGTATAGTTAAGAGTAAATTTACCTAACTGATGTTCAAGGTAACGACTTGCCCTCTCTTTCAAGACTTTATTCCACTATTTTCATCTGGAGATTTAGTGGCTATTTCAACCTTATATAATGTAAAAGAAGAATGTCTGTCTCCTAATTTAATTCAATTTTCATTAGGAGGATTTTATTGGCCTTGTTTTCTCATAGTTTCCGTTTCGTTTGATACTCACGGAGGCTCCAAAAAAGTGAATTGAAAAAGAAAAATATCAACAATTTTAAATATTATTAGCCTGCCTATTAGGACAATCTAAATTTAAAACAACAAAAACTCTTGATTCCCTTTCATTGATAAACAGTTGCTTAACGTTATTTGTGTAGTGTATATCTGTGTGTAGTGTAATCCTATGTAACGTGGTTTTAACTGATATCGTTTGTATATAATCTCAGCTTAGTCTGTTCAGGCATAATTTTATGATTATCTTTTTTTCTTAGGGTGTATATTTTGTTTCAGTCTCCAACATAGCCTTGGCTACTATGCTGTTTGTTTTCTTGTTTTTTTCTTTCATGTTCTAAGTTTAATACTGATACTCTCAAAGTTCTTGTATTAATATACATACACATATGATGAAAAAGTCACATAACACCATTTTAATAATATATACAAGCCATAATTAATTATCAAATGACTTTACCGTCACAACATTCTCCAATTGCTATTATATATTTTATTAAAATAATATAAAAATTATATTATCAGGTGTACCAACATGATGTGCCTGTAATCATATATTTTCTTCTTCCTCTATGTATTTTTTTTTACTGTTATATATATTAACCATCTTATAACAAATATAATCTAAAAACTATTTCCTGCATAACAATTTATATTTTCCAGACGTACAAATTTCAAATAAAAGTAACGTAAAATATTTCGCAGAAACAATATCCTTTCCTAGAATACAGAGTTAACAGGAAATTAATAAAGGAGATTCAGTTCCTTATATCATAAGCTCTATTTGAACATATTCTGTTAAATTGAAAAGCAACACCCCTTCTACTTTTCACAGCACAAAGCTTGTATATGAAAATATGAAAACAAAACACTTGCACTGATCACGCTTTTGAGAATAAAAATATTGACTAGAATATTCTTAAACACTGATAGTTTATGTATTGCCTTAACTTCATTAGATTTATTTATATATTTCCTTATTTTTTAAGGTAATAATTTATGTATTGTTTTTATCTGTATAATTATATGTACGTTAGTGTTTATTCACATACATATATACTATGTTAACTTAAGTTGGTGGTAACTCCTCATTTAGTGAAATACACTGATGAAAACTCTTTATTATTTTAGATATTCAGAACCGGAAAATTGAACCTTGCGCGGTTTATCACAAAGATTTCATCCTATATTTAAAAGAGAACAAAATATAAAGTTTGTGTCATGGGTATAGTAAAACTCGGCATTTTTATGTTGAGACAATTTATAAATATTTATCACATCTTTTAAAATGACTGTTTAGCTCAATAAAATAATACTATTTGTGGTTATAGGGCACAAAAGTGAATAGTAAAGTTGAATATTATTACCAGTAATGTTTACAATCGTTCAAGATGGATGGTATAACTGCAAAACCATCACATAGATATCTATTTCATTTGAGGTAAAAACAATAATTTTTATGAAAATATGGTAGAATTTGTTTTTGTTGCCATATCTAGATTAATACAATATCATTTTGGGGAATAGAATTTATTTATGTAAGTAGCCATTTCTCATCATTCTACTTTAATATGTTAAAATACTCTATACTCCCTAAGGAAAAACAAACTAAAGTTAGGGATTATTGAGATAGCCATTCTGTGAAAACCTTGAAAAACAATTTAAGTTAAAGTGTTATTATTTTATTTCCTTTGACGCTATATTAAAACATGAACTCGTTAGATATGAAATTTTGGTTACGTGAGTTCAACATCATTTATCTTGTTTCATCAGTCCAACTATAATTGTAGATACGATAAATTACATGATAACCTAAAGTTTTTGCAATTTATGACTTACCCCCTGTCCCTCGACGTTCTAAAAAACAAAAATTTAGAAACTTTTCTCATAGAACTAATCCCACATTCTACGAAAAGATTGCCTTAATAGATATATTCCGTGATTGTCTTCTAACATATGATATACTTGTGAAATATATATGCGTGGATATAACATAATTTTATTATGTTTATTTTGTTAAATAGTACTAAAAATTCTCGCTAAACAACATATATTCCGGTTACAATTAAATATATATATATATATATATATATATATATATATATATATATATATATATATATATATATATATATATATATATAGTAAAGTGTGCACCTCTGGCTGGAAACTTTGTATTTGGATATAAAATCTTTTGTTAACGTTTAGTAACTATATCGTACCAAATTATTATAATTAGTGCTGATACCGTTATCGAGTTATTAAGGAAAATCTTTGGCCGACCCAGCGACATGGTAGCCTGGCCACTTTGTATTTTGACTCCTAAACCTAACTAACTATTTTGTACTAAATTATTAGAATTAGTACTAAAACCGTTATCGAGATATTAAATAAATTTTTAGATGAACCAGCGACAGGGTAGTTCGTCATATTTGTATTTGGTTCCAGCTACTTATATCATGTTTTAGTACCTATTTAGTAGTAAATTATAAGATAATAAATCTCGCTTTGTTATCATATAAAATCATTAATGATATTATATATATAATAGTATAAAAGTACAGTTGTATGTAGTATTACGAAGTTATTAACTGGAGGCGAGGATATAGTTTGTAACTCTTAGCTGTTATGACTTTTTTGTATGCCTTTGACATATTGCTATGTCGATTCTCCCGAGTTAGTTCTCAGTCGGTGAGTGTCGACGGTGATGAGGTGATGAAAATTTGACATTTGGGCGAGGTAGAAAGAGTGAAGTGATGCGGAAATTAGTGTTGGATTTAATGTCCAAAAAAAATTAACCAATTACAAATAAGACATTAACTTTACATTATGACATTTGAAGTGGGTTTTAATTCCAAATTAGAACGATTTAATTCCCTTTAGTTTAGAACGATTTAATTTTGTTTTTTTCTTATATTTTCACCACATTTTGATTTAAAATTTGAATTCCAGATTAGTAATCCAATAGACCAGATATAATAAAAACTGATATTTATTATGTTATTTGCACGCAACTTGGTATTTTTTATACTAAATAAAAATGCCACACCAAAAATTTACAAGTGATATTTTTGATATCACAAAGGAAAAATCAGCAGGCAAAATGTCTCCACAGCTTCAAAATTCCCCAGTTTCCAGTGCCTAACCCTTGAGCCGGCATTGGTTAATTTCATTTAATATTCATCGTTTGTTTAAAAATTAATAAAATATATTATTTTTATACAAAACCTAACTTATAAGATCATATTTCTCAGAAAGATGCTTAGAATTCATCTATGTAATAAACATCAATTTTGAAACGGTTTTGGAGTACTATGTTAGATGTCAAAATATGAAGTTACCATTTTTCAGAAAAAACCTGTATCATCCAAAATCAATAGCTGAACATCTTTTTCTAAGATATACAAATGTTTGGTGTAATATTTGTGAATATATTTAGAAAAATATAAAAATAAATTTGTTACATTTTAAAATTTTTTAAAAACATTTTACAAAAAAAGGTAAAATGATCATTGTTTTTCAAAAAATCACAAAAAATGGAAAACATGTTTTATACACAACTTCTATAAATCATTATATTCAGAAAGATGCATATAATTTAGGTGTGTAGTGAAAAGAAAATGTTAAATGTAAAACATTTGGAGTTTTTTTGGACAAATGCCAAAAAATCGGAGTGTAACGGTGAGATTAATTTCACAGACATGGTAATGTACACCATACAAATAGTTTTTTTATATTTTTTTCAATGATTACTAGAAATTTGTAATATATTAGTGAATATATTTAGGGGAAAAAAATAATTTGTTACATTTTCAAAATAAAAATAACGATTTACCCTAAAAAGTAATACTCGGAAAAGTGAGGTTAGGTTTTAAACCTCGACAATTTAGGCGTAATTAGTAACTTTCTTAAGCTAGGGCTAAGGCAAAATCACTAGAATTCACTAAAACAATAAACTTTAAACTGGCATATAGGCATATTATAGCGTTGCTTTCAATCTTATCAAAGATTTTAGAAAAAGTTGTAAAGAGAAGATTGGTAAACTTTCTCGATAAAAACGTTTTCTTTAGTAGAACTCAATTTGGTTTCAGAAATAAGCTGAACACTAACGTTGCGCTGCTCCAGTTTATAAACCAAGCTATCGAAGGCATAAATGAGGGTAAATGTTGTTCAGGTATTTTTATAGACATAATGAAAGCGTTTGACACTATTGATCATACTATTTTAATATCCAGGATGTACAACGCAGGTATCAGAGGAGTTGCCCTCAAATGGTTCAGCTCGTATTTAGCGGATAGGACGCAGCAGACTAAGGTGAATTTGGGTTTGAGTGAACCAGGAAATGCTCGCTTCGGAATTCCCCAGGGTTCGGTGCTCTCCGGTCCATTATTTTTAATATATGTTAACACGTTATATAAAGGTTCATTTAAGGGTGAGTTGGTAGCATTTGTCGATGACACGGCTTTATTCTATAAAGCGGTCACTGTGGAACAATTGCGAACTTACATGCAATGTGACATATGTGCAATGCGTTGGTGGTTTACAAGAAATTACATGGTAATGAGGCCAAAATCGAAATATTTATATTATTTTTAGTATTACAAAAAATATACAATTTTCCGTTCGATTAAAAATCCATGAGGTAAATAGTAATATGATTTTATGCCCATATCCTGCGATTGAACAAGTTCAAGAAATTTAATATTTAGGACTGTTTGACGATTCCAAGCTTACTTGGAAAAAAACACACAACCTATCTTAAAAATAAATTAATAAAATATATCAGGCTATTTGATATGCTCAGATATGTATACAATGTGAAATTATTGAAAATGATCTATTTTGCAATGGTTAGTTCTAAGTTAGAAAATGGTCTTGCAATTAGGGTAGGGACTTACGATACAACACTAAAACCAATAATTTCGCTGCAGAAGATCTTTGTTCGTATCCTATCGCACAAACCCAAAACAGAACATAGTGCACCTCTTTTCAAAAAACCTAATATATTACCTCATAAAAACCTTTTTATCTGTAAAGTATTGAGAAACGTTTTTGATAGAAGCGGCTATAGTGATAGCACTTTAGGGCCAAGAGCTTTGACCTTGCGGAATAGGTCAAATGTTTTTGTACCTAAACCAAATTTTACAATGTATATGAAATCTTATGCATATCTGGCACCTAAATTAATCAATTGTATGCCAGATAGTATTAAATCATGTTCGAACAGACATAAGTTCTCTGGTTTGCTGCGTAATTTTTTTATGTAACCACATAAAAATTTAAATACAAATACAGACTACATTTGACAGAAAATAAATAATATATATATAAAATATATGTAGTTCTAAAGCTATCAACAAGGAATATTTTTATCATATTACAAACAATAACCCCAATCGGTTAAATCTATTAAAACAATAAGCAGACGTTATATACATTTCAAAATATTGATTTAACACAAACACTTGTATTTTTTATTCAATTAGAAATATCTTACAGTTATCGATATTTGTCTGAAAATATTCTCATATATTTTAAAAAAGCTCAATTGTTAATAATTTTAGAACATTAAATGTTATACGACCAAGTTATACTTTTATTGTGGGAAAAAAACCACTAATTTATTTAATTTACAATGTTCTATTATTTCATGTATTAAGTTGCATTATATATTTAGTTTAAAATATTACAATTTTCTCTGTTATTTCTTATTATTTCTATTTTCATTTGCAATTTCCATCGGTATTTTGGATCCCCTAGCACACCCTCAGTTTCAGTAGTACCCTCTTTCAGCAAATAATATTTGTAGTAAAACGTTATGTCTCAACGACAATGACGATTTACTTCACAGGTTATTTTCTGAAGAGGTTACTTCTCTCTCAATTAATGAAAACATTTCCCTAACCATTTTTGACGTAATCCTGCTATTAATTATCCCAAGTAATATCTGAACTGAAGGACTAAATTAATATTCAAATCACTACTCGGAGAGATCAATCTGCAATGCTGGAACCATTAATTAACTAATCAAATAGTCTCCCACCTCAACCCTCTTGGCTACGAGTTGATCTATTTTAAAGTAATGACCATGAAAATGTACAATGTGAAACATACAGGACTTCAAGCTTAGACAGTACGCGTCTCAATGTCAAACCAAATTATTCTCTTTGAGAGTTCTTTTTGGTATCTCGTAACACCTTCAGTTAAGGCCATATGTGTGCGTTATCACGCTAAAAATCTGGGCATAAAAAACGCGACGACGGACCACACACGGTTTAATTTCCCTTCGGTAAAGGAGGCGTCTTCAAAATTGTTACTCTATAATACGCAGTATACGTTTCTATGGCTGTTTTCACAACAATCTCTTAGCCACCAACGAAATATTATTAGAGTAATAACCCAACCTAACCAAACCTAACCTGATACATTTTACATTATTAATTTTTGTCTTCTGAATTTTAGTGTTTATTTGTAAAAAAAGTGTTTTTCTACAATATCTGGTATTTTTTATAATTTATAGAATGGAATGTTTGTGCAGTGAGTGAATTATTATGAAAAGTTCAACTCTCAAAAATTAATTAGACGAGAGTAAGTGAAATGTTGTTTTTGTTTTTATGTTGTTTAAATTTAAGACGAACTATGATTATGTTATTTAAAATTATGTGTGAATATTTCCGTTTATTTGTTTATTGTTTTTATAGTTGAATAAAGGTTTTTTTAATTTATTTTGTATTTGTATTTTTTATAATGGATGTACTATTTAATGTATAAATTTCTTTCTTATGTTTATATTGTTTTCATTTATTTATATTAATTGGATTTAACTTTGTTATGGTTATATCTTATATATGTTTGTCTTTTTTTGTTTCTTTTATTAACAAGTATGAATTGTGTAATATGTTCATGTATTATCTCTTGAATTATTCATGTATATCACGTTAAGAGGAAGAAAGGACCTGATGGTCCAAACTTTGCCATACCAATGAACCCTTTTATTATTATTATTATTCCACCCAGGCTCTTTTACCAAAAATATAATAAATAACATCCAGCTAATAACACTCAAATTCAAGCACCTTTTAACACATTCAATATTATAACAATGAGCAATTCGTTATATATTTATTTTTGATTAATCTAATTTTAATTTAATTTATTTTTATTTTAATTCTCTTGAAAACTTTTGAAAAACTATTATGATGGTTTAAGTAAATTAATTCAACAAAACAAGTTTTTATCCTTTAACTAACTTTAGGATTTATTTGCAAAAACAATTATTTATAACCACAGTATCAATTCAATTTATCTATTCATTGAAATATCTTAAGGCTACTTCATTCTCTCACACTTGCATTCTTTAAAAACTAATTTACTCTAATACACAATATTATTGATTACAAATTTAAAATCTACAATTGATTATTCAATTTACATAAAATCAAAACTCTACAAAATGTTCAACAAATCTTGTCCAAAATGTTCTTATTAAAATTATCTCAATTTTATTACAAAAAACAAAACGATTATCTTAATTAACTTATTTTTCCAAATTTACTTTTATTTTGCCGGCTAGCTCAATTACTTTACTTTTAAATTAATTATACAAAAAAAACTTGACTCTTATCTCGGGCATGGGAACTTTTAATGACTCAATTAAAGTGAAATACTAACTCTAATGATTATTTATTATGAAATTTTGTACTTATCAACAATTCTCCTCGTCCGCTATAATTTTGGCACTTTTACACAACACAAATCACTAACGACGCACAACAACACAACGTATCCTTAGCCTGTGAAGTCGGATGCTGCTAACACTGGTTCATTGACTGGTGGTGAATCTCTGGTGATACTCCGCTAACTCTATTTAGTCTCCTTACTCGTTCTTGATTACTATGGACTCCGACGCGATGATCTCTCCTCTTCTTTTATGAAATTTAAACTCTTTGACTCTATTTAATTTATGAATCTAACAAACTTCAAGATAAATTACTAAATTTTGTTGCGGCTCTGCCTTTAAATTAATCAATGACTTAGAATTAAACCCTCAGGTTAATTCTTAACACTTAACACCTCCTACTCTGATTCCTAGCTGTAAGTCAAAACTTACACGCTCTTAACCCCAGTTCTAGACTGAACTCTCCTTACTCTGGATTTCACCTCTCCCGAAATTCAAGTGTAGCGTCCTCTTCGCTTATTGGTTAAATCTCATTTTTTTAAAACTCAGGCCTCTCCGGATTGGACCTCTAACTTTCCAAAATCGTTGGTTTTTTATTACACGCGCTGGCTTCACCCTCGGAGATACCGTTAGGAATTCGCTTTCTCTATTTTTTTCTTGGTTCCCATTTTTTACAACACGCAGCTGCGTTGAATAGCAAAACTCCGTTATGTTTTCTACTAAAGTTTTATTTATGTCGGCGAACTTTCTTCTCTTAAGTAAAACAGAATGTCTTCTTTCCCTTGTCCTTGTCACGTTTGTCAATTTGTACAGTTATTTTCGAAACTTAACCTTGCAGCTGCTCTTTCGGTAAGATTTGCTTGTCCACATGTGTTCTGTTTCAATTTACACATTTACACAATTATTTATCAATGTTAACTTTTGATTGATTATTATTATTTTAATATTTGATATTAGGCCTAATTAATTATTTATCCATTGTGATCGTTTGAGATCGTTATACTGTCCCCAGATAAAATTTGTCTTTGAAATGCCTCAAGATAAATTTTTTCTTACGCCCGTTTCTTTAACAATAGGTTGTAAAGAACCTTTTTCTTACAATGCCCTTTATGTTGCGGTTACCCACTGTTTTACAATAGACCTTTCTTCTATTGTTCCTCTTGTGGTCAACCCTAGTCCCTTTTATGGTTTTCCTTTCACTCTTGTTCCTTTATTGTCTATGTTTTGTTTACTGCCTAAGTTTATTCTAATGTCCTTAATTATAATATTTCTTTAATAATCTACAATTAAATATTCCCCTAATTTTATTTTTATTTATATGTCCTAACCTATATGTCGTATTTCCTAATTTATTTATTATTTTATAAGGTCCTTCATACAGCTCGCTAGTCACGACGGTCTGCCATCTGGTCTTTGTACACCCTTCTGTCCTGATGCCTTGGGTCATTGCTCTGCCTTGCATTGTTTACATCCTTTCCGTATTCCGGCGTGTTGTTTACGTCCCTTCTCCACTCAACTGGTTTATGACCTTGTTCTCGCCATGGAGTCATATGGTCACTCGGTCGTCTACCCCAATTATCCGGTTTGTTGTTATTTACTTGTTCCCTAAAATTTCCTCTATTATTGTTTACCCTTTCCCTTTCATTGACTTCCTCTATCCTAGCATGTTCAAATTCCATGAGCAATTTTATAAATTCTGTTTTCTTTTTAATCCCCCTTGTAATTATTGCAATCAAGATATTTGGATGGAAATGTTTTCCCGCCTTATAAACTAATTGTTCCTCTGCTAACGGCGGACTTAACTCGGAACATTGTAGCATCAACATTTCTACATATGCAATTGCCTCGTCATTCATTCTGCCTCTAAATTTCCCAAACTCTAAATGGTCCCTAATTTTCGCCTGTATTATTTCATTGAAATACTTCTCCCTAAACAATTCCTCAAATTCCTTAAAACTTTTAACACTTCTCCTATGTAACTGCCACCATATATAAGCCTCGTCTTTTAAATATCGGTCAATCCAATGCATGCCGTTTCCAATTATCTGCTCGCTTATCTCTTCCATTACATTTAGAAATTGTATGGGAAACCTCTCTTTTCCCGAGAAACTAATATTTCTTACTTCTGGCTCGTGACAATATCCTTCCCCCGAATTTCTAACTGTTTTTAATCTCCTATCTAATTCAATTAACTTTTTAGCGACCTCTTCCGTCTTCTTCGCATTCTCCTCAATTTTCGCGATGTTAGTTTTATTATTTTTCGTGCATATTTCCCCGATTTCTTCGTCTTTCGCCGCGAGTTCTTCCAACCGATTGTTGACGACTACGCCACGGTTTTCGAGTTCTTGCACGCGACCCTCCGTTTCCGCGCGATATCCCTTGACTCGATCGCCTAATTCTTCTTCCGTCTTCTTCAACCTCTCTTCGACGCTCGTACGAATTTCCGCGACTTGTGTTTCGACCATCTCTACTCTACTGTTGACTTCGTCAAAACGCTCGTTTATCTTCCTGTTAAATTTTTCTTCTAATGCGGTTAGACTACCCTTAACTTCCCCAAATTTCTCTTCCATAGTTTTTCGATTTTCTTCAAAACCCTTCCTGTTCTCTTCCGCCATCTTTTCCGCGATCTTCCGATTTTCCTCCGCTGTTTTCTCCGCGATTCTCCGGTTCTCGTCTGCCATCTGCTTTAACATTTCCTGTATCATTGCCATACTCGCGTTTCCTGACTGCACTGCCGCTGATGTTGTTGGATTGTCTACTTCTGTCCCCGCCCGTGAATTTACGTTACTTTCTACTTCTAATTCCCCATTTTGATTAATTGACTCTAATTGTTCCCCTTCTTGACTAAAATTTAAACTCCCACTATTTAATCCCAATTGATTATATATTTCACTTTCATTTGCCATTTTAAGTTCTAATTCCCTCTTTTTACTTCTGGTTAACATAAACAATACTATTCTAACCTATTATCTACCACACAATATTTCCTGTAACAATGTTAATATTCTTATCCTCTAACAATTCTATAACTAGCAATTTAAATTTCACTTTAATGAGCCACGCGGTGGAGCGCCAAATATAACAATGAGCAATTCGTTATATATTTATTTTTGATTAATCTAATTTTAATTTAATTTATTTTTATTTTAATTCTCTTGAAAACTTTTGAAAAACTATTATGATGGTTTAAGTAAATTAATTCAACAAAACAAGTTTTTATCCTTTAACTAACTTTAGGATTTATTTGCAAAAACAATTATTTATAACCACAGTATCAATTCAATTTATCTATTCATTGAAATATCTTAAGGCTACTTCATTCTCTCACACTTGCATTCTTTAAAAACTAATTTACTCTAATACACAATATTATTGATTACAAATTTAAAATCTACAATTGATTATTCAATTTACATAAAATCAAAACTCTACAAAATGTTCAACAAATCTTGTCCAAAATGTTCTTATTAAAATTATCTCAATTTTATTACAAAAAACAAAACGATTATCTTAATTAACTTATTTTTCCAAATTTACTTTTATTTTGCCGGCTAGCTCAATTACTTTACTTTTAAATTAATTATACAAAAAAAACTTGACTCTTATCTCGGGCATGGGAACTTTTAATGACTCAATTAAAGTGAAATACTAACTCTAATGATTATTTATTATGAAATTTTGTACTTATCAACAATTCTCCTCGTCCGCTATAATTTTGGCACTTTTACACAACACAAATCACTAACGACGCACAACAACACAACGTATCCTTAGCCTGTGAAGTCGGATGCTGCTAACACTGGTTCATTGACTGGTGGTGAATCTCTGGTGATACTCCGCTAACTCTATTTAGTCTCCTTACTCGTTCTTGATTACTATGGACTCCGACGCGATGATCTCTCCTCTTCTTTTATGAAATTTAAACTCTTTGACTCTATTTAATTTATGAATCTAACAAACTTCAAGATAAATTACTAAATTTTGTTGCGGCTCTGCCTTTAAATTAATCAATGACTTAGAATTAAACCCTCAGGTTAATTCTTAACACTTAACACCTCCTACTCTGATTCCTAGCTGTAAGTCAAGACTTACACGCTCTTAACCCCAGTTCTAGACTGAACTCTCCTTACTCTGGATTTCACCTCTCCCGAAATTCAAGTGTAGCGTCCTCTTCGCTTATTGGTTAAATCTCATTTTTTTAAAACTCAGGCCTCTCCGGATTGGACCTCTAACTTTCCAAAATCGTTGGTTTTTTATTACACGCGCTGGCTTCACCCTCGGAGATACCGTTAGGAATTCGCTTTCTCTATTTTTTTCTTGGTTCCCATTTTTTACAACACGCAGCTGCGTTGAATAGCAAAACTCCGTTATGTTTTCTACTAAAGTTTTATTTATGTCGGCGAACTTTCTTCTCTTAAGTAAAACAGAATGTCTTCTTTCCCTTGTCCTTGTCACGTTTGTCAATTTGTACAGTTATTTTCGAAACTTAACCTTGCAGCTGCTCTTTCGGTAAGATTTGCTTGTCCACATGTGTTCTGTTTCAATTTACACATTTACACAATTATTTATCAATGTTAACTTTTGATTGATTATTATTATTTTAATATTTGATATTAGGCCTAATTAATTATTTATCCATTGTGATCGTTTGAGATCGTTATAATATGTTAAGTTTTTCCCCATCCTCAATTAAATTTGACTTGGAGTTCAAATATTTGAAATATGTGACATAATTTTCCTAAATATTCCAAAATTACATGAATATCCTCTAAATTTGTTATACAGCAGCTAAGTTCTCCTCTAGGCTAACATGTTAATTCGGAATTGATTTAACATTTTAATTCTCAATGACCAATGAATGCAGTTTGCAACCTAAAGACCACCCTACACGTCTCGTCTGCTGGTATATAATAATAAGATGTTCCTGCGTGTTGACTTTAAGGATAAAGAGGATTGTGGTGACTAATAGTAGAACTAGAAGTAAGTTTTCTGGAAGCAATACTGCTATCTATTACAGTCCGAGCCTACACCGTGATATACCATGTCTAAGTGTGGTCTCCGTTTTCAGGATTGTGATTTTGTTCTGATCGTAAATCACACATATACGACTTATGCGTTATATCGCAATCCTGCGAGCAAAAGGGAGCCTTGATATGGAGTGATCTTTAAAAGTAAATGCAGAAGAAGACTTTCTGCAGACCGACATATCGCAGGAATTGTTTACAAAAATTCCTCTCGGAAAGAGCCCCTTTCTTCACTATCAAGAAAATCATGATGAACAAATCACTCTAAAAGAAATATTAATTTCCTCGACACGCGATCGTATCACCTACTTAAGGAATGTAACTCCCATGAAACATAAAAAACTCTAAACCCACATCACATGGTTTACGGTATATGACCTTGACCTGACCGACATAAATTACCGAGGATATTAGAGTTTTTTATTATCATTATAGGTGTTTTAGATGCATTTATAGACATGCATGAATTATTATAGAAATCCTAAAAGGAAGAGGAGGATCTTCGGAAGCTGCAACGAAGGATTATACACAGTATAATATTTTATTTTATGTAAGAAGACTTTGCATAAAATACTTACTTTATTTTATGTAAGAAATGCTTTCTCTGCTACGGCAGCTACGTGTTTTCCATAATAAAACTCAATAATATTCAAGGTTGAAATATCTAACGCCATAGCTTTCAATTTTGGTTGAATCATAGTTTGTGATTTTCGTTTACAGTATCAGTATTTATTTATAATGTACCAATTCTCTCT